>APFE030152287.1:0-62202 GCA_000404065.3 Pinus taeda
GTGATAATCAAAGTGCCATTCAGCTTTGCAAAGATCCAGTTCAGCATCAGCACAGCAAAAACATTGAACTTCACATGCACTTCATCAGAAAGCTCATTCATGACCATGTTCTTGAAGTGCAATATTGTTCAACAGATGATCAGGTTGCAGACATCTTCACAAAGGCTCTCACAGAGGCCAAGTTCACTAAACTTCGATATATGCTTGGAGTTCAGGAAGTTGTCACTAAGGGGGGATAGGCTCTAGTGCCTCCTTCCTTCTCCTATTGTGTCATATTTGTAAATCCTTCAATCCTATCCCAAGTTGTTCTTAAGGGGGGATGTTAGGATATTCCGACACATAGAAATAGTTAAGTTCAACTTGGTCTAGTATAGAGTTAGGTAAAGTGTGTTTCTTTACCGTTGTACATTTTGTAACTTACAATCCGACGGTCACGATATGTAGTGATCCGACGGTTCATTCTCTCCTCGGTATTACCGACACTTGATCCGTGCTTGACACCCGATTGGTCCATGAATTCTATTTAAAGCGCATGGAGGGTAATTTGTAGGTTAACCGTGCATGAGAGAAGCTTATGTAAATTTTCATTCTTTTATTAATAAATTGCCTGTAGTAGCCACGTTGGCACGGGCCGTGGACTGTTTCCCTCTTTGAGGGTTTTAACCACGTCAAAATACTGGTGTATTGATTTGTGATCGGTTTGTGAGCGGTGTCCTTTTGGTGTTCTGTCTGAGTAACTTACCCTGTAAATTCCTACAATGCTTAAGGTATTCATGACCAGGATAAAAAGCAGCGGAGAGAGGGGACATCCCTAGCGGAGACCCCGTTCTGCTTTGAAGAAAGGAGACGGAGTGCCATTGATGATAACCGAGAAATTGATATTTTCAACGCAAGCCATGATCCATTCTATCCCCTTAGATCTTAAACCGATTTTCGCCAACAAAATCCTGAGAAGACCCCATTCCACAAAGTCATAGGCTTTTTTCAAGTCGATCTTTAAAATGGCCGCCTTAATATTTTTTGTCCGGAGAGAGAAGAGACATTCTTGGGTAAGTGCCACAGCATCCCAGATGTTTCGATCCTTCAGAAAAGCGTGCTAATCTTTGGTGATGAAGAGGTTAAAAACCGGTTTTAACCTTTCTGCAATGATTTTTGTAATAATTTTGAATAAAGAGTTACAGAGAGCAATCGGTCTATAATCGAGGAAGGATGCAGAATCTCCCTTTTTAGGAATTAGTGCGATGAGGGTGGATGTAAGGGCAGAGTGAATATTTCCGGACATTCGTGATGCCTCTACCATATGCAACAGGTCCACCTTGAACAGTTCATATAAATGAAGGAAGAATTCGATGGGCCAGCCGTCGGGGCCCGAGCTCTTGTCCTTTTTGGAAGCTTTCATGGCGGCAAGGAGCTCATCCTCTGTGACTGGTTTGATGAAATTTTCATATGCGGATTCATCGAACATTTCAGTCGTATGTTCAGCTGCCCAGATCATATCCATTGCATTACATTGTTTCCTTTTGTACTTCTCCTGGAAAAACCGAGCAGCCTCATTGGATATATCCTCCTGTGAATAGAGAAAGTCCCCGTTTCCATCCTCGATCTTCCAGATCGAATTCCTCCTCCTCCTGGCGTTAGCAAGGTTGTGAAAATATTTAGTGTTGCGGTCCCCTTCCTTGAGCCACAACGCTCTACTTTTGAGCCGCCATAGCGCTTCTTCTTTAATGAGGAGGTTATGCTTCTTTTTTTCCAGAGACCTGATGTGGTTCTTTTTCCCCAACGACATATCATGGTAGGAGGACGAGGAAATGGCGTTCAGTTCCTGTTGGATGAAGTTAAGCTCTTCTTTATCCTGTTTGATTTTGAGGGTTTGCCATTCTTTCGCAGATTTTTTAAGGCACTGGACTTTTTCTCGGAAGGTTAAAAACATCGTCGATTCGGATCCCTTCATCTCCATCCATTTTTTAGTGATAATATCATTGAAGGATTTATCCTCCAGAAATATCCTATTGAATTTGAAGTAGTAATCCTTTCTGATTTGAAAAGCCCTCCAACCAAGAATAATGGGTTTGTCATCGGACGAAAAATCATTTGCAATGGAAGAATAAGGCATACCCCATTTTTCGATCACATATGCCTTAATTAGAAAACAGTCGATCCTCTTGGCTATAAAAGCCGACCCCAATCTGCCATTATCCCATGTTGGCTTCATTTATTCAGGAATGACATCAACCAGATTCCTGTTGAGGAGCCCCATCCTGATCTTGTTAGACAGTGGATCTTGTTTCCTGCAATTGCCCCAACATTCGTTAGGACTGAGAGTGACGTTAAGGTCCCCAGCCAACAACAGAGATTCCATGTCTAGAATTTCGGAAGCAAACAATCTGTCCCAAAAAAGAGATATGTTCCTGCAAAGAGCGTAGACATTAAGGAGATTCAAACATTGTGCATGGCCCCTGATCGTAGCCGAAAGCATGATTCTGGCACAGCATTTGAAAGCTTTAGCATTGATCCAATCAGGATCCCAGAGGATAGCAAGACCACCCGATAAGAAAATAGCTCCTGTAGCAACCATGAACCAAGTCGGGAACATTTTCCTGAAGAAAGCAATGGTCACGCAGCAAGGATGCATGGTTTCTTGAATAAAGACTATTTTTGGGCGAGCCTGAAAAAAGTATTTTTTGAGCACCAGGAATTTTTGGGGGGTGCCCAGGCCCCGAATGTTCATCGAGATGAGAAAGGTCATCGAGAAGATTCACCAGCCGTGCTTGCTCTAAGAGGCTGTGGGGCGGCAGACTCCATAATAGGAACTTCCACCAGTGATAGATTAGTAATACCCAAATCAGAAGCAATCGTTCTTCCTCTGAAGTGACGGCTGTCACCCTTTTTTTTCTTCCTTACAGTGATGTTCTTGGCTGAATTTGGGCTGATGGAGAGGTGATGGGGCCGGGATGGCTTGTGGATGGTGAGGGGCTCGAACTCTAATGGATTCCGTTGGATAAAGAGGTCGATGTCACTCTCGAGGTTATTGATAGGCGAGCTGGATGGAGAGTTACAGGGGGTGGGCGCATAGGTCGGTTCTTTCCCTTTATTAGTACCTAACGAAGGAGAAGGCAAAGGGCATGAAGGGGAGGAAGGAGAGGAGGATAGCAAAATGGTGTGAGAACCAACCGTAAAATCCCTTTGATTCATGACAGGAGGGGAGGGAACGGAGTTCTCCACAAATGGTTCGGGAATGGGGGAAATGGATACCACCTCGGATGGGTGGGGGGGGGGGGGGGGGGGGGTCACGGGAAACGAATGCCTTGGAAGGGTCCACGACTTGAAAGTCCTGGGAGCAAACCAGATTACCATGATCCTCGAAGAGAGACACAGACCCCTGTGCCATTTCTTTAAGAGCGGAGACTTGTAGTGCCTTCTGTGAATGCGGAGCTTGCAGTCTTTGATGAGGTGACCAGTGCTATGGCACCTTGAGCATCGGAAGGGGATGCCCCAGAAATCAATTCTCTGCCTAATATGCATCCCGTCCCAATTTATATCTATGAATTCCGGATAAGCACCTTTGAATGGCTTCTCAATGAGAATCCACGCGACCCGCTTATCCCGTTCACCTTTGCACCATGGATCAACGTAAATAAACTTCCCGATCGAGTTCCCTATTTCTGAGAGAGTTTCAGAAGACCAAAGTACCAAGGGAAGGTTCGGCAGTTTGGCCCAGATCAAAGAGTTTGAAGGCGTATTCTTTAATGGATCGAAACCCATGTACCACTTAGACAGAAATAAGAAACTTCTGCCGTCAACCCAAGGTTTGCTGTGAATAATCTCCAGATCCTTCGCTTTGAGGAAATGAAAGGAATACCAGTCCTTCATAAGACGCGAGATAATGGGCGTGTAGCCTAAAATAGGAGACCATTTGTCCGACAGCCATTGCCTCATATCCAAATCCTTCATGTGAGGGAAATGCCATTTCCTGACAAGGGCCAGCTTTTGTAAACTATCAATACGCTCCGCGAGGAAGACACTGTTCACTGTGACCGCCCGCGGGGGGGGGGCAGTTTTGATAGGGTGGCAACGGGAGTTATAAGGCTTTTCATGAGCAAACAGGTCCCCTTTATTGCCGCTAGGCCCGCAAGAAGGCGAGCTGACCCCATCCACAAGAGGGGACAGAGTGGCAATCCCAGGGAGGACCATATCATCCACAGTGGCATGCCAGCTGAGGGGAAACATGGGCCCGTTCAACTTCGATGGTGGCGTTAATTAGAACCTGAGTGTCTGATGAGACATCACCTTCCGACATGGATGAGGAATAAAGAAACAATGAGGCCCCAGGTGGCCAAGGCACGGACGTCAAGGAAGAGAAGATCCCGAAGAAAGAAATGATGCAGTCACAAAATGCCTGGATGGAAGGTTGTATTTGACAGAAGAGAGAGGGCAGGTACAGAGAAAGATGCTAAAAAAGATATGTCAGCAGAGACATAGATACGACCAGAGAAGGTTTAGGAGAAACCAGCAATAATTTATGGATGGAAGGAGATAAAAAGGACGCCCGGGTACAGAAAGGGAAGCCCGAAAAGATCAGACACTTAATAGGGGCCGCCGGAAGAAAGACTTTGAAGACCAAGCTGACGTTATCAAGCCTGAAGGACCCCCTGAAGAGATCGCCGGGAAATTTCAAACCAGTGATTCCAGGAAAGATACCGGAGAAAGGGATAGTTGCAAACGGGAAAACCAGGAAACAGAGAAGAAAACCAGACATGGGGTGCAACGGGTCTATGCCGATGGCTGGGGCCGACAGTCAAAGCAGCAACAATAGACGCGGCAAATACACCACCATTGGCCGATTTTGAAACGGATATCCGAGCATGGGCTATAGATGAAACAACGAGATTTAAAATATCTTAGGAGAGGGAGACACATTCTTCTTGTGAGGAGATACAGGAAGACATCGACCATAAATTCCCCAGAAGGTGAGTAGCAGTTACCCTAAGCATAAACGCCCAACCATATATGCAAGAAGGAGAGCCACAAAGATAATGCAAGAGTAGTTCATAAGACTGAAAAACCTTAATAAATGGAGATACCACTCTTGGATGGAACCATTCGTTGTGGACGATACCGAGTGATCGTGATAAACCATAATCCAGAAGGAAAGCAAAACAATTAAACTTCCAAAAAAATGTAACTTATCTTAATATCTGGAGAGAGAACTATATAAAATGAAAACAGTTCATATACCATCCCTGAAAATGTAAGAAAAAATGTGTGTGGATCCTTAAGAAGACAGTAAGTGGATGTATGCAAAGAAAAAACTCACCTGAACCGGAGACGAACCCGTAGTGCTGACGGAGAACCGACCATCAACAAAGAGAAGAGCAGGGTAATGAATAGTACGCAGGGGAGAGAAAAAAGGGTGGCGCAAGGAGGAGCCCTGTGCCCAGAACGCTGGGAGCGTTGAAGAGTAAAACTGAAAACTGTAGAGAGGCTCGGAATTTAAAGGGAGGGTGTGAGAGGCGGAAGAGCATGAACATGGCAGCGGGACATGGACATGCAGAGCATGAAGCCAGCGTGAATACACGTCGAGATCCTCGGATACAGACAAAAGGTGTTAAGGATGTTGACCCGAAAATGGCGGGGCCAGTAGAAATTCCATGGCTGCCCGTGATTGGAGGCTTTGTATAGTAAAACTCACCTGATTGGCTCCAATGGCGGTCCCCCCATAGCAAGCGCGCAGCTCTCTCCGGCCCAGCTGATTACACTCCTCCGGGGAGCACTCAAAACTTAACGCAGCATGTTCACATAAACACAGACTGACTAACACTTTCTCTCTACTCCTTCATAATGTAAATTTATTCATTTTTAAACAATTTTGAGGATGCTTCTATATATATATATGAATTAAAACTATTCTTCCATAATTTTATTAATATTTTAACATAACAAAATTAATAAATTATATTGATATTATTATTTTTATAATATTTATATAATAATTATTAAATTATTTGGAGATTATTATTTTATTATAAATTTTATAGATTTTTATCTAAATATTTTATATCACATATTTATTAATATGGGGATCAAGTTTGTTAAAGTTTAATTATTTTAATTATTTAATTTCGTGAGGTATTAATTTGACAAAAAAAATTATATTCTAAGAAATTTGATCACTCCATATTTAATAGAGTTGGGTTTAAATTTATCTTGTAGATGTTATTTATATTTACAATTATATATTTTTAGTGGGCCTAAAAACATGTGTTTTCTTGTAAGAGGTCATATGTTTAAATTTTTGGGGGATGGAGTATCTACATTTCTATAAACTTTTGCAATCAAATAGTTCCTCATAAGAAGTAGAATATGTTTACCTCCATAAATCATAGCATTGAGGTGGGTCCCTTGTCCCATAAACAAGAGATTCTCATAGTTATAGTACCCATATGTTTCTATTTCCTCTTCAATATTTGTTTTACTACAAATATTATGCTTCATATATAATGAGACACATTGATGGGATTAAGCTAATTATACCAATAGACAAATATATTAGAATTTGATGGAAGTACACATTGATGGGATTAAGCTAACTATACCAATAGACAAATATATTAGAATTTGATGGAAGTTTCATTGGTGAGGAGAAGTTCAATCATTTTCCTGTGTTTTAATACCTATTATTATACTTGTTGAAGGCAAGTTATATTGTTTTTTATTTTCTTCTCAAAAAACTGTTTTTTTTTTTTAATTTTTAAACAAATTTTATGAAGTTTATTAAAGTTTTGAGAAAAATAAATATTAAACTAAATATTTTGAAAATTAAAAAATAATTTTAGATTTTTTTAAATGTATTTTTTTCTAATTGGTTAATCTCTATATTTATGTGGTTTTAAAATGAATTATGAAATAAGAAAATTATATTAAAAAATAAAAAATCTAAAAATAGAGTGTCATAACTTTGCACAACATGGTATTGCACAACATAATACCATGTGGATAGCTACTCACCATTTTTAATGCAAGAATGCCATGTCATAGCTACAACTCAGTATGATATGTAATGTTCTACAACCGAGTATGATGTGTCACGACGTCTTTCTGAAATCAAAACTGAAATTTTACTCATATCCACTGAAATAAAAATTTTAAAATATCGAAAAATAAAAATAGATAAATAACTATACAAAATATTTAAAAAATATCGAATTATAACAAAATTTACACCTGAAAAAATTAAATCCCTTTCTACTCGTATTAAATCTGTATCTAAAATAAATCTAAATTAATTACATAAAAAATAATAACCAATCATTTACGTAACATTCCATTATACCTATTAAAATTATGTATTTTAACTTTTTCAATCCTTACTGCAATTTCCAATCCTGAACACCACCACCACTATGGGCCCACCAACCTGGTCGTCGACTCCTTATACTTAATAGGAAACCTGAGTGCAGATGCCGCCAGAATACCGAGTATCTCCGAACAAACAGACGTATGAAGATTTATGGCTAGCATGACGGGCATAATATATTTTGTTGTATTAAAGATCTGCGATTTAGATTAGTTGTACTTATCCCATATTGCTAAATCATTCCATCATCAAGTAAAGTTATTTTAGGGCCAAACACTTTCATAGTCACCACTATGAAAGAGAGATAGAGGGGCGAGGCACCACTATTTTGTGATCAACGTTATTTCCAATAAGTCGATTCTTTCTTTTCATTTATTGGATACGTGGCACACATTATTTCTTATACTTATATGGGAATATCTTAAATATTAGGAAAATATTTTAATATATTTTAATTTCCATTTAAAATTATATTTGAGCAATTTCACACTTTTGATAGTTGTAGTGTTGACCACACATTTTTATTAACTAAAACATCACTCTAATGATATAGGAAAAGTATGCAAATAGCAATTATAATTAAATAACAACATTTAAATAATATATATGTAGGTATAATTGCTTAAAAGCTTAAATCATTTTTTAGTAATAATTAAATTAGTCCATAATTTGTATAGTTAAGAAAATTTATAAATTCATTTTTTAATTTATATTATATATATATATATATATATAATAATATATTATATATATATAATAATATATGTTATAAAGTGTTTTTTAAGAAGAACTCTCCTCTCATGTCATCTCTGTCATTTTGCGTTGTTGATTTTGGTGTTAGAGAATTGAAATATTGTTTGCCATAGGATTGAAAATCAGTATTAGTCAATTAGAATGCGTAATGAGATTCTACCATACAATATTACGGTACAACATCTTGTCCCCCTTCACATATTTTGTGATATTTGGTATATGCAAAATTTCAGCAACCTCCCAGGTATCTGTATGCTAATGCACCTGTTTTATCTTTAGCTGCCCATTTGAAGGAGCAGTAGGAAGTTGAGATTTGTTGGGCCAACTAGATGCAGGGATTCGATTCAAATATCAATATTAGAAATCAAGGCCTCCCTCTTGCGAGAATCAAGAAAATAATGAAGTCATATGAGAATGTGAGGATGATATTTGCATAGTCTCCAGTTGTGTTTGCCAAGGATGTTGATCAATTAACTTACTCTCAGGGTCTAGAATCACATTGAAGCAACCAAGATATGGACCTTGCAGAAAAATGATATAGTTGCGGAAATTACCAGAACTAATATATTCTATTTTTTAATTGATATTCTGCCTAGGGACGTTTTGAAGGAGGATCATGTTATTAATATTGGAACCCCTAAGTCTTCTCTCTCAATTGGAAGCATGAGTTCCAAAAGCGGTGTTGCTAATTCTTTCCACCATTATTATTCACCCAACCAACAGTCAGCACCTTATCTTTCCCTAAGTGAATTAGACCAACAATTAGTAGGTTTAAAAGTAGAAACCTAAACTAGCTTGGTAAATCTGCAAATACATTTCAGAGACCCTAGGTTTGTTTGAGGGTATTTTTGGAATAAATGAATAGGGATTCCCAAGTTTTTGTGAGCTAAAATGCATTGGAAAATCAAAAGTATTGTAGCTTTTCTCTTTCTTGCTTTTTATGCTATGTCGTGAATGAATTGAATTAAGGGATTAGTCTCATGATTACAACATCCTAAGAATGGTTTCTGGACATCTACTTCAAACTTTTACTGTGTGTATCGAGTAAATTTCGATTGTAAACAATTTAGTGAATTAATGATATATAAATTTTGAGTTTTTGTATGTATTTCTATGCCCAAGTTTAAGAATATGTAAATTTTAATCAAACTTAATGTATCCCCATATAATTACAAGATTTTACACTCTAATGTTCCAAAAAAACATTATATTAGCTTTGTTATCATGAACGTGAAGCAAGCAACAATGTACCTTTATCTCGGGACCACCTTCCATTACGTGTTGCCCCAAATGAAGCATTTTATAAAAAATACATTAGAATAATTTTAGAGGTACTGAATATTTACAAAAATTCAATCACAACCCTATTATTTTTTTGTTTTTGTTTTGGGGTATGTTTAATAAAATTAGTTGGCTCCAAGGAAAACCTCCTATCACATTGGTGGATGGCATCCCTAATGAACCTTGAGTAAAATGGTATGCCCCTAGTAGGGAGTCAGGGGCATTTGCTGCTCGGTAGTGAATTGGCCAAATGTCGATGAAATTGACAACTAGTTTAGTTGACATTAATGACAACAACAACAACTGGTTGAGCTAACCCCTTGTTATAACTATGGAAAACATGTTATTGACACACATCAATGGATTAAATTGCAAGTTAGTTCAATTTTGTAATGCACATAAATTACCTTTATACATAATAAGTGTGTAACCAAAATAGCTAACATATTGTGACTCCTTGGAACGTTTCAAGCATAAAAGCATTCTCTTAAAATTTAATATATATCTCATGGGATTTCATTTTGCATCTTCGTGTTCTAGTGTATGAACATTGTACTTTCCTAAATGTTTTACAGGAAAACTTATTAGGGTAGACAGGAAGCTCTCACGTAGCTTGGAGCAACAAGTAAGTTGGTTGTTATTCTTGTTGTGATTTGGTATCAATTCATTATTATGCACTATAGTTTGACTGAATTTTATAAGTTCATGTTATTATGAACCTATTTGTGTTCATTATGATATCCAACGTTATCCATTATCCTAGGTTACAGACTTATCAAAGCAAGGCTAGCTTTAGCAAACAATATGATAGGTTATAGAAACATATCTTATTAATATTAGGGATGTTAAACTACAATTTTGGAGTAATTTGACTTTTATAACACTAGTATTTGGCCATGGTGTCTTACCAAGAAATGTAAATTTTGGTCTGCTAGGTCTTGGAGTACTTTGCACAATCTCTTGGTGAGCTTTCATCCTCTCCAATGGGTAATTTATGTAGTACAACAAGGTCTTTTATGATATTTTTTCTAAGTTAAATTTCATTTTGCTTACAAAACTTGGTTTACAAGCTTGAAGTTCTAACAATTGAGGTAACCAATTTTTCTACCTCAATCGGAGGACATTAATTCATCTCATTCTTACTATGAACCGCATATATCTTGATTATGAATTCAGGTGCTTCATCTATATTTTATTTTTAAAAGTCTAAATTCTTGCATTTTACAAGGATTTCCATGTAGGAAAGGATAATTGGGTAATGCCAATGTAAGCCCGTTGAGCTAGCTGGCAACCCGTGTATATATCCTTCTCCTGGAGATTGGAAGTGGTGTTAAAGGTTGACATACGATTCAGAAAATCGTTGCTCTTTAGGGAGCCGAGGGTTTGAATCTCTCCATTTTTTATCATATTAAGACTATTTTAATATACACTGTTGGGATTTGAAAGAGAGACTACCTCATCGGTCTTGGATGACCAAATGTGGTCATAAAAGTGTACACTATTCAAATTTCTAACTTTTAGAGTGTTGCAAAATAGAGGTTACATGTATATTCACTTTTTTTCTTTGTTCCTTTTAATTTGTTGCCCCCATGCAGCACAGTACAAGCTCATAACTTTTCCAAAAAATGTGGATTAAACAATGTGAAGCAAAAAATTGAAATTTATTTGCTTGAAGTAGGGAAAGTACAAAAATTCACATACAGAGTTTTGTTTTAGTTTTATTTTCATGTATCATACATTGTTTTCAAGTAACTTAATCCTATTTATTTTTATTTCCTGAATTGCAGGTGTGGTTTGTAGAAAATGGGTGTGATAACCTTCTTCATTGCATTTGGAAAGGTGTAAAGGAGGCACACATGTACCTGAAGACCTGTTGTACAAAGGAAAATTGATCTACATTGCACCTGTTAAAAACTTTTCACCCTTTCCATGCCATGTCCACTATGTATTCAAGTCTGAACCCAATCCACACATGCACAACACTGGTAGCAACACAATCTTGTATATAAAGGTTGTAGATGGTGTAGTCATTACGACTCTAAAAGCTTTAGATTTTTTTGTGAATCCATTGGTTTAATGGCAAGAAGCAGAATGATGCTACTATTACTTGTCAACTTTATACCAACATGCTAATTAATGGTCAGGTGCCCTTGCATTTGATTTGTTTGAATGACCTTTTATAAAAAACCACATGAAATTTTCTTTTGAAATTTGAGCAGGATTTGATCATCTAATTACAATTTGTGCATTTTATAAAGGGTATTTTATAATGAAGTGAGGGTTCTTCCATTTGTATGAATTTTCATAGTTCTCTAAAAACACCCCTTCAAGAATTGTTTTCTGTCTTTTTTATTAATTCTCCAAACTTCCTTTGATCGAGCAAAAACACCATCAAAAAGCTTATTTTTTGTTTTTCTTTGATACGCTATCTGATAGGGTTTGCAGTTAATGTTTTGTTGATATACACATTAAAACAAAAGGGTTTGTAGTTTATATATTGCGGTGTACATATATGTATCTCCTTTATGTACCATAGTAGCTAAGACATATTAAGCTAACCCCTTGTTATAACTATTGCGAACTTGTGGTTGACACACAAATTAATGGATGAAATTGTAATTTCAAAATTTTTATGCATGTAAACTGCCTTTATACGTAATAATCATAACCAAAACAACTAAAAGATTGTGACTCCTTGGAACATTTCAAGAATAAAGACATTCTCTTAAAATTATATATATATATAGATATAGACATATCATGGAATTTTATTTTCCATATTCGTGTTCTAGTGTATGAGCATTGTACTTGCCTAACTGTTTTATAGGAATGTTTGTTGGGGTAGACATGAAATTTTTTCATAGCTTGGAGCGACAAGTAAGTTGTTCATTATTCTTGTTGTGATTTGGTAACGATTCATTATTGTGCACTATAGTCTGATTGAATTTTATAAATTCATGTTATCATGAACTTGTTTGTGTTCATTATGATATTTAGTGTTATCCATTATCCTAGGTTACAGAGTTATCAAAGCAAGGGTAGCTTTAGCAAGCAATATGATATGTTATAGACAAATATCCTATTAATATTAGAGATGTTAGACTATTCTTTTGGAGTAATTTGACTTTTATAACACTTTGAAAAAATATTTGGCCACAATGTTTTACCAAGAAATGTAAATTTTGGTGCTAGGTCCTGGAGTACCTTGCGCAATATCCCGACAATCATTCATCGTCTCCGATGGGGCCTTTATGTAGTACAACAAGGTATTTTATGATAATTTTTCTAAAGTTAAATTTCATTCTAGTTACAAAACTTGGATTACAGGCTCGAATTTCTATAAACTAACATAAGAAATTTTCTACCTTGGTCGGAGGATATTGATTCATCTCATTCTTACAATGAACCACATATATCCTGATTATGACTTCGGGTACTTCGTTTATATTTTCTTTTAAATGTCTGAATTATTTCATTTTATAAGGGTTGGTAAGTAGGAAAGGAAAATTGTGTAATGCCAATGTAAGCCTTTTGGGCTAGCTGGAAACCCTTGTATATATCCTTTTCCTAGATATTGGAAGTGGTGTCAAAGGTTGACAGACGGTTTAGACAACTGTTGTTCTTTAAGGAGCCAAGAGTTTGAGTTTATCCATTTCCTATCACATTAAGACTATTTTGATTAATATTGTTGGTATTTGAAAGAGAGGATACCTGATCATTCTTGGATAGCCAACTGTGGTCCTTTACACTTTGCATGAGAAAATTCATACTTCATTTCTACAATCCTTCTCATAATGACTAAGTATATCATTCCACATTCATGTGGAGGACCATGGGGGAAGCCACTTGATAAAGTGAACAAGAAACCAAAGGTTACTTTCCCACATAAATGTACTCTTCAATTCCATTCAGGTCCACACCCAACTTGCACAACTATGATCCTCCCTCGGCCCTGCCCATGTGGTAAAACAATGACGACAAGGAGATCCAACGATCATAATTCTACTAAAACATCATGGGGAAATAAGTGAGAGAAGCCTCTCGAATGTCAACACCATTACTGTGAGAATATCTGCCATGAAGGTTCGTGTGATTCTTAAGCTTCTGATAAATGATGCTTCAATCTTTTGTGGGAAAAAACAAGATAAGATAGTTTGTGGAGATTTGGATATCCCATGTGTATTAGATTGGAAGAATGGTGTGTTTTAATGTGGGAATTTGTGTATGAAAACACTTTCATGTCAGAATCACAAGTGTAGCCAAATATGCCATCCTGGAGAGTGTGGAGAATGTGAAATATTACCTAAGAAGTTTAAGTCTTGTCCTTGTGGTAAAACCAAACTGCAAAATAACCAGAGGAAGAGTTGCATGGATCCTGTGCCAACCTGCTTAGAGATATGTGAAAAGGATCTTCCTTGTGGGAAACCTTTGTATGAAAATACTTGTGTAAACATTTGTGAAGGATTTCCCATGAGGTTCTCTTAATATTTTGTGCAACATGCCTTGTGGTAAAACAAGGCAATGTGGAATCCATGCATGTACTAGGAATTGACATTTACCTCCTTGTGACTCAATCTCATCATCATCTATTAGAATGTCATGTTGGAAAATTTATGGAGCTCCAAGGAGAGATTGAAAACACACTTGCATAGCTCCATGTCACCGATATACTCCATGCCCCGATACAATATGCAAATCTCCAATATAAATAACATGTTCCTATGGTAGATTAATAACATAGGTTCCATGTGATGTTAGAGGCAACAATATGAAAACTGGTCCAGTTTTTGAATCCTTTCTACACAAATTGCATGCTCCTCTTTAACCACTGCAATCACATTCAAGCAGAGTTCCTATGGGGCAAAGACAACTTGTCTATAATGATGAGTGTGCCAAGTTAAAGAAGTATGCCTTTGGCCTTTGCACAACAAAGGCTAATCTGTCAAGGGTGTATTCACATATTTCATATTTGATAACCAGAGAGCCAGAATGGGTCTCAAATGTTGAGGAAAGGTTTAGATTCTTTGGTTTTGTCTAAAAAAAAAGGCATTCGTTTGCATGTTTTATGTGAAATGCCCAAGGAGAAAAGGGATACATTGAAGCTTCCCATAGAAAGATGTAACCTCTCTGTATATTTTGCAGGAAGGGATCCAACATGTGTTTTGATTGTACAAGCTAACAAAACTCAAAAGCCCCTTTGTGTCGTAGAATAATTTCCAAGGATTCAATTCCCACAACAGGGCAAGTGCATCATCTACCTTTCAAATCATTTGTATATATGGATATGAGGCTTCCCATTTGCCTATTTGATTTACCATATGATGCAAACATGAATTCACTGATATTCAAGGTTGGAGGTGAGTGTGAGCTAGTGTGGTTGATTGAAAATAATGCATTAGTTATTTTTAAAGATCACACAAGTGTTGCAACAACTCTTAAGGTTGTGAATCATGCATCTACATGTCAGGGGGCCAATGAAGCATATGCAACAAACGTAACGCTGAGTCATAGTGTATGGAATACAACAAAATGATCGGATAGGTGAACAAACTCATGCATGGATAATAAATGAGAAAAAGTCAAGCAATAGTTGAAACACGTATCAATTTTCTTGTATTGAAGATTTAAGGAAGCCCTCAAATCATGTATATTTTAATTGTAATGCCATAAAAATCAGGTTTATTTGTTTTATTTTTTATACTAGTCAACTCACAGCAAGGAAATCTAGAGCACAATCACCCTTTCCAAAAAGAAATATGGAGGAATTGTACCAAAACAACCTTTGAGTTTGAAGGTAGAAACTCACGATCTATTTCTTTATTTACAAAGCATTTATATATGTTGGCATAATCAGACAAGGTCTTTAACTTAAACATAGGTCTCATGATTTGTACTCAAGGAAGTAGCAGTAAGATTTCATTCAGTTGTTAAACAAATGTGTTTCCTTTGCAATAGCTGGTGCAATCGCTAGTTAATAGTTATTTTTCTATGCAGGTGATCATTTTTTGTTTGTTTGTTAGGTATTGTGAGTGTTGAGATTATTGGTAACCCTATCATTTAACTTGAGTAATGGATCCAGGGGATTCTGAGCCTTCAAAATCACCAGGGATACTAGCATGTGCCACACCATCCCTTAACATGGCTGGATTTTTACCCACGGTTTCGAACTAGCAACATTTCACCACTAAATCCCTTAAGAAAGCACCATATCTGTGTCTATTCTATATCCATAAACACATATATAACCATTTTAATTAATTGAATGTTCCATATTTTTTAATATAATAACTTCATATTATACTAATCTATAATTATTATTGTGCTATCAATTACTAAAATAGTAAAAAACAAAGCTCCCTCATTTAAAGTTAAAATTACACATAAATTAACAACATCACCGTCACTTTGAAATCAAATTTGCAAAACTCACACCTCATCGAAGGATGGACGGCCATCTTAGTGGAAGGAGGAGAAGTGGAAATAGATGAAATCTCTTTGAGACAAAAATGCATTCAATAAAAGACAAATCCAGGCACGAGACACAGTAGTAGAAAAGTCAGGGCAGCAAAAGCCCTAATTGGAATTTGAGCAAACCCACGCCCTATCAAATGCCACAATTTTTGACAATGGCCACAATTATGAGAGGCACATGGTGGCGGCCATCAAAACTATGGACAAATTGGAGTACAACCTGCCCGGATCTTACAATATCTGTCATGTTCTCAAGGTTTTTAACAATCGACTCTCATTTAGAGATGTGGGTTATGTTGAACCAGGGGCGAGCCTGGAGGCCTGCCACTGAATTCTTTCACTGGATGAAGCTCCCAAACAATATATATATATATATATATATATATATATATATATATTAAGAATATATATATCTTAATGCAATGCAATAGGTTATTTAGCAATTATAACCAGGCTTGATTTTATGACCATTTTAGAAATTTTGGCAATTTTCAAATTATATATTAATAAGAATTTTGCAAAATGTTTATATATAAATATACCCCAAAGTTTAGTTTCCATAAATAATTGGATAGTAAAAACGTGCTATCAACATAAAAAATAAATATTGGTTAATACTTAATATTATTTTTATAGAATTGCATTAACTATTTAATCTAATAACATATATATTTATAACTACTCTAATTTTATTAACATATACTATAGTAAGTTTAGTATATTATGAGCTTTTAAGTATATTATTAATTTTTATTTTTATTTTTACTTTAGTGAGTTTAGAATTAATTTTTTATATTAAATAGAAGAAGTACGCATTACTCAAAGTAAGATGCTTATCATATTATATGAATTTGATTTTTCTAATATAGTTTCTATCCTCAATCTCTTTTGAAATAGCATTTAAACATATAACTTAACAAAAACTAAACCCCACTTAAACTAAGCAACCTACCTCATAAATTAAGTATATTACTTTATCATACACCACCCATATATCACATCTACAAGCCACCTAGCACCCACAAAGTTAGTACCAGCCCAATCAAATGAATGTATATATGTTAATTTCTATAAACCCTTCCAATCATCCATCCTTACGTTTTCTATAATTTTAGATATACCTTCCTTGTATTATTACCTTGTGTAACTTCCAGTAGATTTTTATTGTAGACATGCATACACGGAACAACGTAGCCAACCGCCCGTCAAAATTTGAAACAGAAACGCCTGGAACACGCTGATCCAGTGATCAGCCTCTAACATGTTTAGGCCTTTGCATCTGGTTACTTATACAGATAACACTGCTTACAACCAGTGCATTGCAGATCGATATTAACGCACATGAGAATGAGGTTATGGTATTCATGGTGGACGGGATGCTTGGGTGCCCGAGAGGTCTGTAATCATGCTCTGCTCTTCTGTACATTTATTCCTCTCACATTCATGTGAATCAATCCATAAAATATTCTTATGTTTATGTGCAGAGATCAGATCGATCTGGTGAAAGAGATAAGTACGAGAAGGCCGAAGGTGACAGAAAGAGCTCGAGAGGAAATAGTGAGCAGGAGGAGAAGGGGAAAGGGTCATGTCCCAATCAGGGATATGTGTGTACCAAAACAACCCAAAACGTATTCCATATAATGCCATGATGAACTGTATGCAGGAAAATGTGTAAGGTCGCATGGGTTGTAATCTTTTAGTTTAGGGTATAGTTATGTAAAATTTCGAAATATTTTGAAATTGAAATTGTAATTGTGATAGATATGAATGAAATAAATTGATATGGGTTATTTTAGATCGTATGTTTCTGTGATTTATAATATAATGTTTATATTTTCTGGAGAAATTACATAGATAACAAAGGGTCGATATTTTTCGAACCTAGTTCTAAGTTCATCATCATGACTATTATGAGGAGTAAGATCAAGAAACCAAAAACATATAAATCCCAGAAATGTATAGTAAATTCCAACGGTCAATAAAAATTAAAAAAACTATAAAAAAAAAAGACGTTAAAGATTAAAATTCAAATCAGTTAATTTTTATTTTTTTAATACTGAATTTTATTTTAGTTTATTTTATATTGAATTTAGTCAATTATCTATGTGATTTTTCAGGAAGATATGAGCATGATATTTGTCATATTATGAAATCTGGAAATTTATAATTATAAGATAGTATGGTTTGTAATCTTTGGTTTTAAAATTTAGAGTTAAATTTAAAATTATAATGTAGAGTTGTAACTTTTAGTTTTAAAATTTAGGGTTATAGCTATTTCTATAGTAAATATTGGAATATTCTAATAGATATAAGTTAAGATAAATTGATTTTTCTCATATTTATTTAAAAATGTATATTATGTTTAGAGAATATTCTAAAATTTATAATATAATTTAAATTGAAAATAAAATTTGAAATTATTCTAACATTTATAAACTTGAGGATAAAAAAGTAGCAAAAGCTCAATTATTTCTTTCTTTCTCTTTTATATATATATATATATAAATTTGTGTTATATTAATATTAATGTTTTGGGATAAGAAAAATGTGGTTTTTAATATATTATTATATTAATATTTTTAAAGTTTAAATATTTATTTAAAAAATTGTATGAGGAAAATGTGAAATTTATATATTTAAAATTTTAATGATATAATATGGAGAAAATATAGTTGTTTGTAATTAGAGTGAGTTTAATGGTTAAGAGCATGTGTTTCCCTCTAAAAGGTCATGGGGTCAAAACTAAAGGGGTAGAGTATGCATGTAAATTCGAGGAAAATTTGTCATTTAAATGAAATTGACGATATATTTTTATTGTAATAAGTTAAAGTAAATCGAGTTTTTTTCACAAACTACAGATTATTTAAATAAGTAAATTTAGATTCATTTTATTTTAAAATTTTACACATTTAAATATGTAACATTTCTATGTTTATTTAATAGGGATAGTTAAAATGGATATGTATATATAATATTTTAAAAGAGTTTAGGGTAATTATTTGTAATGAGAAGATTGATAAAAAATTGTGATGTTATTTATTTTGGTATATAAATTGATTTTGTTGATGATAATTTGTTTTAATTAATACATGGATCATTTAAATAGATATACACTAATTAGCTTTAGGGTAATATTTTCTAAATGGTCGATAGAGAAATGATAATTAATATTCATATTGTTCATATTATAGTAAACAAATTTATTTTATTGAGGCTAAATTACTCTAACAGATAATTAAAAAAATTTAGCTTATTTTTCAAGTATGCGTAATCTCATAAACTAACATAAGTTACCACTAAAATTGATATGCAAACATCATTTTTACACATTATTGAGAAATATTTGCAAAATTACATGGAACTATTTAAAATGGGAGCTATTAGTGTTAATAGCAAGGTTGAGAATATGGATAAATAATTTATCAATATTTTTAATTTTGTAATATGCTAGCACTCTTCATATTGTAACATTGTAATTTTTTGTCCGTCAAAAAACCTATCAAGGTAATGAAAATATGTAATCAAAAGGTAATGAAAGGAGTTAATTGACAAGTCGAAGTTTTCTTCTCAAAGTTGAAACCTATATGAAGGAAAATTTTCACTACAAATTCTTGATGATGGCTTAAAGTAGATCTAAATCCCTACTACAAACAATACGAATACGTATATAAACACAACATTATCTTCAAAAAGTTATATGTTTGTAGAAAATATTTTCTATGGTAGGAGAATTTGTGTGAACATTGGGTGTTAACAAATACTCAACAATATGGAAGTCATGATACATGATGATTTCAAGGTTGTTGATAATATCAATTACATCATGCCAACTATTGGAATAAGTAATGGCAATTGTGACAATTCACATTATATAATTCCAAGTAGATGGTGGATGCTACATCTAGGAGTTCAGACACTAAATAGTTTTAGGCAAATTGAATAGGGAAGTCAAGTTGGTGATCAAGTTTATTAGCAAGTCGATCATACCAGTTATGTCAAAAAAGCATGAGATGTTTGACAGTCTCATTTTTGAAAACATTTGTTATCGAACAAAGTCGACATAGGCTAATAATAACAGGAGGAAGATTTAATTATAGTAAAAAAAACAAAAAAGAATATTCTTGTAAAAGATGGCATAATGAAACAACAATAAAGAAATTAACCCCAATTCATCGAAGAAAACACAATGTGTCAAAGAAGAGCATGATCTTCTACGATTTACACACAAAGACAATATTCTAACCAAACGAATAGAACTAATAATTTCCCTCAAAGGTGCAAAGACACATTGATCTAATAGATTATAAAAAATCAACAATTAGAATAGAATATCTATATTTTTTTTTAGTTAAACATCATAGAGAGTGTTTTTATTCATTAATAGTAAACAATAAAATATTTATAACCATTATAGGCACATTTTGAAATCAGTGCTTAATAGTGGCTCCACTCTTCACTCTTGTAGTGGCCATATCCACACCAATCATCATTCTAGTATGGACATACGAACAATGCCTAACAACAAATTCATTCAATATCTAGGATATATAACCTTTGAATTCTATGAAGTCATCAGTAACACAAACAAATATAGAGTCGTTAAACTGGTAACTACATGTTATTTTTATGTTTTCTATGTTTTTTTGCCATAATAATTAGATGTGTGAAATATGAAGAAACAATTCACTGACTTATGTCCCAAATATGATAAAATTTAGAGAAGTGAAGAAAAGTATTAAATTTGAAATGCATAAAATTGCTTACATGAAATTATTGTTATGGTGAATAATAAACCTCTGAAACTTTGTGCTACTCCAAGCTCTATAAAAACAATAGAAAATCTTGTGGGGAAAAATAATAATAATACAACATCAAATGTATTTCCATGATTGTTTGAATGTCTGCATGATACATAAGAATTAGAGATTGCATGGCATTTACTTTGGCTCCTCGGATCACTGGAAAATATTATTCAATTCCAAAATGGTAGTAACTTGAAACTATTACTTCTTTTTTTTGACATAATTGCATTATTTTATTAGTTGCAAAAAAGTTATAAAATCATTTATGAGTTGTTGTTAATTTATTTATAACAAATTTATTAGTTTTAAATCATATCTAAGTGTTTCTACTTAGGGGTCTATAGTTGTATTCCATGCATCAAACTAGCTTCATTTCTCTCCACATAATGCAAGAAGGAATTTCATCACTAGAGAAATCATTATACTCGAGTATAAATATTTAGGTTACTTTCCCAACATGACTATAAATTAAATGTTTCCTTTTGAGCCCACTATAGCAGTGAAACTCATCGTCATATATGTGTACTTCCACACGTCTTTGTATCGAACAAACTTTAGCTACAGTCAGATAGCTTGGTAGCTAACTACTTTCAAATATTTTTGTGACACTAATGTTAGTGCTTCATAAATATACATGGCCATAATGTTAGTGCTTCATAATGTTAAGCGCGTGTTGAAAATTATATATATTTTTAATTTAATTCGAATCATCACGTGGCGCGCGATGGTGTAAGGCTGGTTGATCTTCCATCGGTGTTCAGTGTTCCCTCCGCGACGCAGACAAATCTGTTGTGGCTGTGAGCGGGGATGCTAACCACGCTAATATTTTTCTTTCTCTTTATGGCCTGGGCGATGGGCGATGGAATGTACCACCTGCATATTTACGCTGATCAATCTGGCATTTTCCACAACTTTTATTTTATGCAGACAACTATGTTGTCATAGTCTGTAAATTATTTAAGTTATGAGAAAACATTACAGTTTGTAAATTGAAAGTTTGCTAGGAAATTTCGAAAAAAAAAGGCAAGCAAACCAAATTCTAAACAACCACAATAATTTATTTTTAAAATATGTTGAATTAAGGGAATAATTTTTTTTTTACAAAGATAACCATGCCCTGCTTATCCCCGTCTGGTTGCAAAACCCTAAAAATTTGTAAGGATAAATTGCATACAATACCATTAACGTTTAATAATTTGAATGTAAATGTTAACAAATTTATTAATATTAATATCAGTATATAATGGTTTAATATTAATATTATTAATCACATTAATATCTTTAATAAAAATAATAGTAATATTAATATTAAATTATGTTGATTGACTTTATTTATACTAGTTATTGACATATAAATGACAAAAATTGATGCTTTCAACATATATCAACCATTGTCTATTGACATATAAATGACAAAAATTGATGCTTTCAACATATATCAACCATTGTCTAACGTTGTGTTGTGACAAATGTTGTCTTAATATGAAAATCAATCATGGTCAACCATAGTCCAACGTCTCATTGTGACCAAGATTATGTTAATATGAAAAACAATCGTGGTCAAACCAAGTTCAACCATTTTTATTTTAGTATTAATAATATTTTTCTTAAGGTTTGATAATTATCCTAGGGCGTAAATGTTTATAATATTTATCCTACGATGTAATATTATTCATAGGGTTTATAATATAAATCTTTGGGTTTAATATAAATCCCTTGGGCTTATAATCATGGTCAACCATGGTCTAACACTGCATTGTCACAAATATTTTCTCAATATGAAAATAAACCATGATCCAACGTCACAATGTGGCAAAGATTGTCTCGATGTGAAAATTGATCATGCTCAAACATCACTTTGTGACAAAGATTGTGTCAATATGAAAATGAACCATGGTCAACCACGATCAACCATGTTTATTTTAGGGTTTAAAATATTTATCTTAGGGTTTATATACCTTGTGTTTATAATATCAATCCCTTGAGTTTAATATTATACCATTGGGTTTATAATGCCTTGGAGTTTTAGAATTAATCCCTTGGGTTTATTATTCCCTTCAGTTTATAATATTAATCCCTTGGGTTTATTAATCTAAGGGTTCATATTCCTAGGATATAATATTATTCATAAGTTTATAATTTTAATCCTAGGGTTTAATATAAGTCACTTGGGTTTACAGTCATGGTCAATGATGATCCAATGACATTGGGGCAAAGATTGTCTCAATATGAAAATCAACCATGGGCTAATGTCACATTGTGACAAGGATTGTCTCAATATGAAAATCAACCATGATCAACCATGCTCCAACGTCTCATTGTCACAAAGATTGTCTCAATATGAAAATAAACCATGGTTAATAACCATGGTCACATTGTGACAAAGATTATCTCTTGGTCCAACGTCACATTGTGACAACCATGGTCATCCATAGTACAACGTCGCATTGTGACAAAGATTGTCTCAATATGAAAATAAACCATGGTCAACCATTGTCCAATGTCACAAATAAAATCAATCATGGTCAACCATAGTTCAACCTCATATTGTGACAAAGATTGTGTCAATATGAAAATCAACCATGGTCAACTATGGTCAACCATGTTTATTTTAAGTTTATAATATTTATCTTAGGGTTCATATATTTTAGGTTTATAATATTTATTCCTTGGGTTTAATATTATTCCCTTATGTTTATAATCCATTGGGATTTTAGTATTAATCTCTTGGGTTTATTATTCCCTAGGGTTTATAATATTTATCTTGGGGTTTATATGCCTTAGGTTTATAATATTAATCCATTGGGTTTGTAATACCTTGGGGTTTTAGAATTAATCCCCTTAGGTTTATAATATCAATCCCTTGAGTTTATCAATCTAAGGGTTCATATTCCTAGGGTATAATATTATTCATAACGTTTATAATATTAATCCTAGGGTTTAATATAAATCCCTGGGGTTTATAATCATGGTCAACCATACACAACCATGGTCCAATGTCACATTGTGACAAATATTGTGTCAATATGAAAATCAACCATGGTAAACCATGGTCAAATGTCACATTGTGACAAAGATTGTCTCAATATGAAAATCAACTATGGTAAAACATGGTCAACCATGTTTATTCTAGGGTTTATAGTATTTATCTTAGGGCTTATATACCTAGAGTTTATAGTATTAATCCCTTGGTTTATAATCCTTTGGGTTTTTAGTATTTATTCCTTAGATTTAAAATAAATCCCTTAGGTTTATAATCATGGTCAACCATAGTCCAATGTCACATGGTGACAAAGATTTTCTCAATATGAAAATAAACCATGGTCCAACGTTGTAATATGACAAAGATTATCTCAATATGAAAATAAATCATGCTCAACCATGATCAAACATGGTCCAATGTCACTTTATTTCAATGACATCCAACCATCTTTATTTCATATTCCTAGGGTATAATATTATTCATTGTGTTTATAATATTAATCCTAAGGTTTAATATAAATCCCTTGAATTTACAATCATGGTTAACCATGCTCAACAACAGTCCAATGTCACATTGTACCAAATATTGTATCAATATGTAAATCAACCATGTTCAACCATGGTCTAGTGTTGCATTGTGACAAGAATTGTCTTAAAATCAACCATGGTCAACCATGTTCCAACGTCGCATTGTGACAAAGATTGTCTCAATATGAAAATCAACCATGGTCACATTGTGACAAAGATTGTTTCTTAGTCCATCATAATATTGTGACAATCATGGTCATCCATGGCCAACCGTGGTCCAACGTCACATTGTGACAAAGATTCTTTCAATATCAAAATCAACCATGGTCAACCATTGTCTAACGTCGCATTATGATAAAGGTTGTCTCAATATGAAAATCAATCACGGCCAACCATATTCCAACGTCACATTGAGACAAGGATTTCTATCTAAGGGTTCATATTCCTAGGGTATAATATTATTCATAGGGTTTATAATATTAATCTTTGAATTTAATATAAATCCCTTGGATTTACAATCATGGTTAACCATGGTCAATGATGGTCCAATGTCACATTGTGCCAAAGACTATCTCAATATGTAAATCAACCATGGTTAACCATGGTCTAATGTTGCATTGTGACAAGGATTGGCTTAATATGAAAATCAACTATGGTTAACCATGTTCCAACATCACATTTTGATAAAGATTGTCTCAATATGAAAATCAACCATGGTCAATAACCATGGTCAAATTGTGACAAAGATTGCCTCTTCATCCATCGTCACAATGTGACAACCATGATCATCCATGGTCAATCATGGTTCAACGTTGCATTGTGACAAAAACTGTCTCAATATGAAAATCAACCATTGTCCAACGTTGCATTGTGACAAAGGTTGTCTCAATATGAAAAATCAAGCATGGTCATCCATAGTCCAATGTTGCATTGTGACAAAGATTTCCATCTAAGTGTTCATATTCCTAGTGTATAATATTGTTCATAGGGATTATAATATGAATCCTATGGTTTAATATAAATCCCTGGGTTCACAATCATGGTTAATCATGATCAATGATGGTCCAATGTCACATTGTGTCAAAGATTGTCTTAATATGTAAATCAACCATGGTCAACCATGGTATAATGTTGCATTGTGACAAGGATTGTCTTCATATGAAAATCAACCATGGTCAACCGTGTTCCAATGCCTCATTGTGCCAAAGATTGTCTCAATATGAAAATCAACCATGGTCAATCATGGTTAATAACCATGGTCACATTGTGACAAAGATTGTCTCTTCATCCAACATCACATTGTGACAACCATGGTCATCCATGGTCAACCATGGTCCAACGTTGCATTGTGACAAAGATTGTTTCAAAATGAAAATCAAACATGGTCAACTATTGTCCAACGTCGCATTGTGACAAAGGTTGTCTCAATATGAAAATCAATCATGGTCAACCATAGTCTAATGTCGCATTGTGACGAAGATTGTTTCAGTATGAAAATCAATCATGGCCAACCATGGTCAACCATGTTTATTTTAGGATTTATAATATTTATCTTAGGGTTTATATGCCTTTGGTTTATAATATTTATCTATTTGGTTTAATAGTATTCCCTTGGGTTTATAATATTAATCTCTTGGGTTTAATATTATTCCTTTAGGTTTATAATACCTTAGGGTTTTAGAATTAATCTCTTAGGTTTATAATATCAATCCCCTAGGTTTATCAATCTAAGTGTTCATATTCCTAGGGTATAATATTATCCATAAGGTTTATAATATTAACCCTAGGGTTTAATATAAATCTCTTGGGTTTATAATCATTGTCAATCATGCACAACCATGGTCCAACGTCACATCGTGACAAATATTGTCTCAATATGAATATCAACCATGGTCAACCATGGTCAAATGTTGCATTGTGACAAAGATTGTTTCAATATGAAAATCAACCATGGTAAAACATGGTCAACCATGTTTATTTTAGGGTTCATAGTATTTATCTTATGGTTTGTATACTTATGGTTTATCTTAGGGTTTATATACCTATGGTCAGCCATGGTCCAACATCGCATTGTGACAAAGATTATCTCAATATGAAAATTAACCATGGTCAACCATGATTGTTTTAGGGTTTATAATATTTATCTTAGGGTTTATATACCTTGAGTTTATAATATTGATCTCATTGGGTTTAATATTATTTCCCTGGTTATATAATCCCTTAGATTTTTAGTATAAATCTCTTATGTTTATTATTTCCTTGGATTTATAACATCAATCACTTAGGTTTATTAATCTAAGGGTTCATATCATAGGGTATAATGTTATTTGTGAGGTTTAAAATATTATTCTTTGGATTATATATAATATATATATATAATATCTATATATAATATAATATATATATATATATATAATATATTATATAAAATTATTATTCATTTTAATTAATTAAATATATAAATAAATAAATTATTATTAATATTTATTAATTGATAATGATATTAAATTTAATTAATAAATTAAAATAATAATATTAATTAACAACAGTAATAATGTTTATTTATTTTGTAAGCTTGGTAAATCCTCTTTTTTCATTAATTAATCAATGAGCAAGTTACAACCACATAAAACAAGTTAGGTGGCTTCAACTTGTTCATCGAGAAACCAAGTCTATTGGCCACCTAACCACATGATAAGCCATCCATTAGCAAAAAATGATGAGTCTTTCTATCCAAGCTATATAAGTTTGATTATCATGTCCATGTCCATACTTTATTTTCCTATAAGCATATATAACTACAAATTGAAAAGTAAAGTCTATCTGCATAAATACTAATTAAAAATGATAGAAAGAAAACATTCTGATCATCTCACTAGGCAGAGGTAGATTCAATCGGAGTCAGATCGTTAGCATTGGAACCAGGTAGCTTTGTCTGTGAGAACAGACAAGGGAAGTGTTTCTCCATGTGGCTGAGGCGGCCATCTTGTTTTTGCATTTGAAATTGCGGCTTTTGGAAATCATGTTTGTAATTGGGAAAGTCTTGTATAGTTATTGTCATGTTCACCGAAATTTGCTCCATGGTCTTGCCCAGGAGACTTTTCATAAGCTAATACATATACAAGGTCTTCTTGAACTATGTCATTCTCCCTCGAGTGTGTCCAAGGTTCGCCACAAGGATGCACCAATCTTCCATCTCTATCTCAGTCGTGCTCTGAAGCGAACAAAGTTCCTTCTATAAATTAATTACTCTAGAAGACTTGGAATATGAAGTTATCCATTGAGGATATAAATATTATATTAAATATATGAATAAGAATAAGAATAAATGATTTACGATGAGAACGAGAGGCTTGCTTATATACCAAGAAAGTGTCTTTTCATGAAAAGTCATGTCCTATTAGACATGCCTCTTCAACCTAATTACTAATTTAACTAATAATTATTTATGCTTATTTATCCTTTACATTTTTCTACATTATTTATATATTTTATTCGTTACATTGCCTCCTTCCTCAAAAAGCTTTGTCCTCAAAGCTTGTTGATTAAAAAGGCTTGATCTCTTTTTCGGCTTCAAATGTCTTTCTGTTTCGAAATAGTCATCTTCGTCAATACAAGTTGATATGATCTTCTAAGTGATAAACAAAATTTTCGCACTGAGAAGGGATCAGACCATCCCAGATTAATATTTTGTGTAATATTCTGATCATTGGAATTTTGTAACGACTTGTTAGCATAAGACTAGATTGAAGTTACATCACTATTATCTGGAACATCAGTTTGTTGTTTCAGTTCTCAAAAGTACATATACATAACTTGGTTTAGTTGTCTACTCTCATGATTCAGATGTCGATATGGAACCTTTTTTATTTGACTTTCCCTTATTGGGCATGTGGCAATTTTTATACTTTCTTCTAGCGAAGATGTTGTTGAGTTGGTTATGGAACATTCTCTTGGGAAGTTCATTGTCTGAATTGCAACACCCAAGCACGTCTTTTCTTCAACTTGCTTGTCTTCTTTCTGAGTTGTGACATTCACTAAATCGGTATTTGATGTTTTGTCATCAACTTGAATTCCTATATTTGATGCTTCTTTCTCGATAAGTTGTTGTACCTTGTTTTCTAATGACTTCTTATCCTTCTTAAGTTTCTTAATTTGCGACAGTAATTTTTCACTATGGTTTTTAAATCGAGAATCTTCTTCATTTTTGTCAACATTGATTTTGTCAATTTATTTTTGCATATTTTGTAATACCTTTTTACCTTCTTGAGACATTAACTTTGAAATATCTGAGATAGCTTTTGGCATTACTGAATTTGGTTTTAGTGTAAAATCTTGGAGCGTTATTTTCTTCTTCTTGTAGGAAAATGTTAAAAACTTTTTCTTCGTATTTAAGATGACAGATCCTAGAGTTTCCATCTAGGGTGATCCCAAAACAATGTCACTATCATCAAGAAATAAGGTTTTCATGGTGAATTGTGAGGTAAAAGTGTAATCTTCAATACTTAGGTGTAGATTGCTTATGTCATATTCTTTGTCGTATTCACCAAAAATATTCTTTTCAACTATATATGATTCAGGAATCACCATTTGGTTAGCACATTTAAGACTAACATAATTACCTTTTTCAACAAGATTGATAGAGATTATGATATCTCTTCCTGCGAGTGATCCTTTGATTTTAAATAGTGTATCAACACATTTACTAAAAGTTTTAGAAAATCTTCCCTCTTTCATTTCTGGACTACACTCAATTTCTTTATCGTTAATGATTGACTCCATTTTTACTTTGTTAAGATGAACTTGGGATTTTTTTTTTAATAATTTTTTTCTCAATATTTTTTTTTAAATACCCTTTTAATAATTTTTTTAATATATAATTATAAATATTATATATTATATAATTATAATTTAATATATTATATAAAAATATAATTATATAAATTATATAAATATATTATATTTTATAACTATAACTATAACTATAACTATATATAATATATATATATAATATATATTAAATCACATACATTAATTTATGAAATCGTACGACCCACACACAATTGTTACACACCACTGTTGACAAAGTCGTGAGTCGACTTGAAAATGGAGTTTGACGAGGGTTGATGTCAGAAACAGGGAATGTGACAAGGTGAACAATGGGGGAGCCGCGTGGACAGAGGATGGAGGACGTTTGTGCAGAAACGGGTATGGTTATGGCATAGAGTAGCATAGGTGCAATGGTTGGTTTGACAATGTGGGCAGTGGAACAATGGGGGAACAATATCAGTTGATGACAACAGACAGATAGGGTGTCGGCTGAAGCGACAATGGCAACATCTAGTGTGTAGTGGGAAGCCCTGTGATGACAATGTTTTAGCGCAGTGGTGAGGCGTACATGGACTCGCGGTGACCAGAGAACAGTGGTTGCGGTTTCCTCTAGCTACAATGCAAAACACAGGGGCACAATGACGTTGGTTGTATGAGAAATTAGTGGTGGTCGTTGGAAATGTTGCGGAAGGCTAGTTGTGGAGAGTTGAAATTTGCAATGGAAGGCTCGACGTTTGTCAGATGGTGACAGTGGGGCTTTGTTATGCTTTTAACCTGAAAAAGATACCCAAATACAGAATATGCGAAGAAAAATACCCAGAACATAGAATAGTGAGAATCAACAACAAATATTTTATTATTCAGAAAGCAATGTTCATTGGCCTCTTCAAGGGGGCAACCTCCAATAGAGCAGAGCTCGATTCAAAAATAAGACACGATGCTCCTCACAGGGAGTCTCTATCCTTTATATATGACTCATACATGTAATACCATGGATCAATACCATGGGTTTTATTAATACCATCTATCTAATACTAGGCCCATTTGCAACTAACTATGTTCCCGTCATTAATGACGGGTTAACCACTTACAATTATTAATATGGGCTTTATTGACTCTTTATTATGACGTGATCCCACTACATAAATAAGGGGGTTAGGGTGGGACCCTAACATGCCATCCCCCTTAAGAATAACCTTGTCCTCAAGGCTAAAGCTGCGGAAACTGCTGAAGAATAGTAGCTGGTTCCCAAGTTGCATCTTCTGGAGAGGTGTCTTTCCACTTTCTTCTGTGTGCTTGCTTGCCTTCACACTGTACTAGAAACAAATTATGATTAAACTTAAAACAATACCATAAGAAGTATCAGTAGTCTGTTGGTATACCACCCATTCTATCTTATATTTAATTGTGTCGTGCTTGGTCTCTCACTCAAATCTAGGTGACTTGACTTTTCTTTTCATTTCCCTCAGCGTTCCCCCTGCCAGCTCTTGGTTTAGCTTTTTGCTACCCCTCGATTCTTCTTTCTAGAGTTCATTCCTCCTTGTTTTCCATCACATTGAAGGGTTACCAGAGGAAACCTACTAGGGAGACTACAAGGGGGGACCATGTCCCTATTCTGGATTGCACGAGGTATTATTACCATAAAAAAACCTACCGAGGAGACTACAAGGGGGGACCATGTCCCTGTTCAGGACCACACAAGGTATTTTCATTCCATTCAAGCATCTCTCTATAGTCTTCACTCTAATTGATCCCCTGGTTATCCTTTCAGTTTTACTCAGGAGATTCCAGGTAGGTTTCTCAGAGGCCCAGTTGTCCCTTGTCTTAGCTACTGAGGTCTCTAAGGTAGATTCCTCTCTATTCTAGCTACCTACAAAATCTCCTTCGTGCCTCAAGAGCCACCTAGCTAGGGTTGAATTCCTCAGATCTTATCCCTTGCTAGGTTCTCTCTTCTCTCCCCGGCCTATCTCCTTCCCTTTGTGCACTTTCTCCAGGGGTGAATTTTTAACTATTGCTTCTCTCACCCTTTCATGCTCATTCCTGACCCAAGTGGTGATCGAGGAGACCCTGGTTCCGACTCTTTCAGAGTCCAGACTTTCCCAGGTCTCTTTCCCTAATACCATTGAATTTGACATAACCATAATTATGTTGTTAAGGAAACATAATAATATGTACTATCGACCTAATTTAACGTAGCTGCTTCCATCAACCTGCGTCATCGTGCTGCATCGACCACCTTTCTCTGCTTCTACTCTCACTCTCACATTCTGCATGTAATTATCTTCTATCTCTCTTCCCTTTTGTTTTACCTCCATTTCCTTGATACGTTTCATCTCACCTACCACCTGTCTTCCTAATTTTCTCGCTACCCTTTTCCTCATTCCTTCAGCTCGGAATGATGGCCCTTCGTCCCTTCCCGCTCTAACTCTCATTAGCTCCCTCGTGCCTTTTGGTTCTCCTGCCATGAGTTATTCTCTATATTATTTCCACTTGCTGGCATCACTTTGCCCACTCTCCTGCTGGCTCCCATGCCTTCCTCTCTGCCTTCCCTTCTTAACTCCACCTACCTTCTCTCGGGGCTTTCTCCCTCCCTACCCTGTCCTTCCACCTTCCCTTCTTGTTGTCCTCTTCCTCTGCAACCCAAAGTAATCTCTGTCCTTACACTCAAGTGGATGATCTCTGACATCTCCACTTCCCATCGCCGCTGGCCCACCTCCTCTTCTTTATCACACCCCGATCGAGGGTTCTTCTCTTGCTCCTTGTCTTTTTCTAATATTTCCACTAGTTTCTTCATTCCCTCCATTTGTAATAACTCTTTTGCTTTTATATCTAAGTTTCTACCTACTTTGGATAAACAACTTTAAGACTCGGTATTGAGGGATATTCTTTTGTATTATGATTTTCCGCAAAAAAAAACACAAGTTTCTATACTTTTTAAATCAAGAGGACATTCTCTCAAGGCATATTTCTTTCTGCACTTAGGATAGAAAATGGATAATACAACATTTTCAGCTTTTTTCTTGTTTTGTATTTTAAGGGTGTCAATTTGTTCACTAAGACTCCCTAAAATATTTTTTTTAATGTTATCAAGGAAATATCCTAATTTTGCTCTACTTACTATCCCAACTGTAGATTTATTAATCCTTGATAGAAGAGGATCTCTTAGATTTTTCCCAGTTCTTGCTTTGCCTCTTGAAATGTGTATGCACAATTCAAAAATTTCTCCTAGTGATAATTGAGAAATGTCTCCCTTACCCATTAGATTGAGAAGATCAATCCATTCATCTCTAATTGATTTTAATAAGAGAGCTTTCAAAGTTTCTTCATCTAGATTATTCATTTTTGCCCTTTTTACATTGTAAGCAAATCTTTCAACAAAATCTTCAAGATTTTCATCTTCTTTTTGTATCATTTTAAAGACTTCATCTTTTATTTTATGGCACATTCAATAATCCTTATATTTCTCTAAGAATGAAATTTTCATTTGTTCCCATGTTCTTATGGAGTTTATTCCTAAACCCATAAACAATTTTAATGTTGCATTCGTAAGGGTTGCAGGGAATAATTTCAACTTTGAGCATCTTGTAGATAAACATATGATCTACACAAGACTTCAAATACACAGAGAAATGTCTCAGGTTCTTCGCTCCTTAATCCATGAAAGTTTGGAAGGATAGAGGGTGAGATATTTTTCATTGTGATAATTGTATCTTCATCGAGGATTAGAAATCCAAAAGGTTCTAGATTTATATTCTCTCCTCTTCCTCTTCTTCCATCTCTTCCACCTCCTCTTCCTTGTCTTCCTCCTCATCTTCCTCATCCATTTCTAGGTTGTTCACCATTCAAGTTATGTACCTCTCCTTCACCTTCTCCAGCCAATGTAGATTCTTCAGAACTAATATAGGGTTCTGATTCTGGTTCTAAGAATGGGTTTTAAATCTCCTCTAGTTCCTTTGGTTCCTCCATCAATGGTTTGAAGTAGGTTTCTTCTTCCTCTTCTTTAATAGGAACTTCCAAGTCTTGAGCTAGAAGTTGTTCTTCCACTGAAGATAGTAAAATTATTCCTGTTGTTGGGGATGTAGGATCTTCTTCGATTACAACTTTTGTTGATGAAGCTGGTGAATCTTTAGGTTGTATTTCAGATCTTAATACCTCAGGAAGTCTATGTTGGCCTACTATGGATGGAATTAAAGTTTGTGTGGGTGGTGTGGCACTACGAGGTCGTGGTGGAGTGAGTGATGTTGTTGGAATTAAACTCTTTCCTCTACCTACAAATATAACCCTAGAGTCTCTTTCCCAATACATATCATGTTTTTTTTTGTTTTTTGCTTTTTTTTTTTTTTTTAAGAAATCAAGACTTCTATTTACACTTCCTTGGCAACGTCACCAAAATTTTTGGTCAATTCAATTGTCTTAAATTGCTTACATAAATTATCGACTGGAGTTGGTAAACTTGTGAAGTGAAAGTGCACTATATATGCTAGAAGCCTTTTTGAGTTTATTAAGATAATGATTGTGGATGGTTTATTTTTAAGGATTTTTTTTGTTCCTATGTTCCTAATGAAAACTAAAGATTTATAATACAATCAATTCTTAAAAAGGAAAGTAAAGTAAGCTATCATGATCTTCTTTAACTGAATATTGTTAGATACTATGTAAATGATAAAAATATAGCTATCTAAACTAATTTTCTAGAAAATTAATTACTTCTATTCTAAAAAGAATTACTTCTATTCAAAGATAAAATTCATAAAGAAATATAGATTAAGATTTACACTACAATTATCAATCTTAATTGAAATAATAAAAGCAAAGAAGAAAGAATGTGATCTAAACAAATATAACTATTTATGAAAGGAAGGAGATTTATATATACAATACTATTTTAAAAAGCATGTAAATGAATTGAAATTGACATAAAACAAATGGAAAACTATAAACAAATGATTGCAAAGAAATGAAACTACTATAATGCAATTATGGAAAAATAACGAAATGAACTGAACTGAATACTAAGAAAATGAATTAACCTCGACTATCGGCAGGGGCCCTCCACAAAACAATAGGTTTATAACTCTATCTCAATAGATAAGTGCACATGTTATTCATGAAATTACTTCTTCAATAAAAGAGGAACAAAGTCATGGAACTTCAAACTGTCAATTACAAATTACATATATGTCTTCTTGCCTATCATTTCTATTTATATATATATATAGCATTCACGCCTAAAATGTTTGAGATTTTCATGCCTTAAAAACTTAAAGACAATCCTAATTTAAATGCTAACCTAATAATGAAAATTATAACGCTTCTCGACGATTTTCTATTTGGAAATCAAATCAGAGATTCATGATTGATTTGAACTCTTGCTGCTTAGTTCATCCACGCGTTGACCCACTTCCTTGAATGAGCCACTGGGCGATTTCCTTGATGATTTGGCTTGGACAAATAGGAGGACACACATGAGGAGACCAATTCCTATATGCCCATGTGCTTATTTTCTTGGATGGCGTACTCAAATTTGACAAACCATGGAGGTAGTTGCGGAATCATAAAACAACTGCAGATTCATGTTAATTCCATAGCTATTACAATATTTAACTAAATAATAAGGCACATTAACAAGTATGAGAAATAAGACATATGATTACCTTACCATGTCAAAATATCTTATTTTACTATTTATTGGAGTTGATAGTAGTGATGAAAAGAGGAAAAATGGATGCAAAATGATGTCAAAAATAGAACAATCATGAGATTCTACAAACTGTACGATCAACAGGACCAGAAGAGACTACTTTGTAATTTCAGTTGATATCTTTAAAAACATATTTATCAGGCCAAGGTTCAAATTTAAAACCTTTCTAACATGCATGATAAATAGAAAGTAAGTTGATGGGCATGCTTTGAACATGAAAAACATCTTCCAATTGACCATTAGAAACATTAATATTACCAGAATCAATTATAGAAAGTTGTTTACCATCACCAATAGAAACTTTCTAAGATGAGTGCTTATTAGTGTCATAAGATGTAAATAAAGAAATGTTACCAGTCATATGTTTAGAAGCATCATAATCCATTATCCATTCCACATTAGAAGAATAATTTCTAGACGAAACAATAGATGCACATAAAGCTACTTGAGATTCATTAGAATTTTTCTTGTTAGATTTAGCCATTAAACATTCCGCCTTAAAGAAATTCCTTTTAGAATGGTTAGTTTTACCACAATGCTTATAAGGATCATACACTTTATACCTCTTACTAGTTTTATGATGTGCATGAAAGAACCTTTAACATTATCAAAAATTTTCTTAGGATTCTTATTATGTGCCATAAGAGCTTTATTAGGTGAGATTTGTCTTGAAGCAATCAACCTTTCTTTCTCATTTATCAACCCTTTACATAAATCATCAAAATTAGGTCTCGTGGTACTTTGAGACAATTCAAGAGCCCTATTCCTAGTTTCGATGAACATGTCAAAACAAGATGGCAATTTTTGTTCCACAAGAATGATAAGAGCAATGTATGTATTCTTGTCATTTTTAACACAATTAATTAAATTTTCATTTATGGTTTTCAATTTAGTAATATATAATTCTACTCTATCAAAATTAGTAGGATCTAGCTCATGAATCTTATTTTCAAGGTAATAAGCAGAAACATCATCAAATTTATCAAGTAAAGAAGCAAAAATTATCCATACCTCAACCGGGTTGTCTTTTGCCTCAATACTTACTTGAAGACTATCTAAAACCATTTGACCAATGAGACCTCTTGCTTGGTCACACTTTTCTTCCCATTTAATCAAGGCTTCAGCATTTGTAGGTTTCTTGTGTTCACCATTAGCCAACCTCCATAGATTCTTACTCTAAGAACATTAATCATTTTCCTTTTCCATGCAAGATAGTTAGAAGCGACAAGTTCAGGAACATAAGCTACTTTTGAAGTCATAATGATAGAAATTTTGACAAGAAATATAAACTCAAATGAAAGAAATGACAAGAGAAAAAGTGGATAGAAAACTGTAAATTTTTGCCGTTCATTATGTTGTCACCAAAAAACCTGAAAAAACTGTCAATATTAAACCAATGATAATTTTTCTTTCGGTACTCCATTTGAGTTGATTTTTTTTTTTTTTTAATTGGGTAGCTCAGAAAGAGGAACCCAAATATATACTCTGTTTTGGTAAATTCAACACATAAGGTAACAGATATGACAAAAAACTTCGGGTGTCAAAATAAAAAACACTCAATAATGCTTATTATAACCTGCTTTTGGAAATGATGCAGCTAATCTGCATCCAATTACAAGGCCAAAATTCTGATTTGAACCCTTGGTATGGCAAGAAGGTGAAGACTCTTTCTTTATCATCATGTGAAGCAAAGTATAAAACTAAGTTCACTGCAGAAGGACAGATCAAAAATAATAATTATAGATTAGTTTCAAAAGGTTTCAATCAACTTGAAGGTATTGATTATAATGAAATTTTTTCTCCCATTGCGAAAATGAACACAGTAAGAACCATTTTATCACTTGCTACATCCTATAAGTGGAAAATTCATCGAATGGATGTTAAAAGTTCCTTTTTAAATGGTGATCTTACTGAATAAATTTACATGCAACAATCTCCTGGTTTTATTTCTAATGAATCCTCAAGTTTAGTATGAAAATTACACAAATATTTATATGGTCTCAAACATGCATCTAGGGCTTGGTATGATAAAATTGATGCAATTTCTTGAATAATGGTTTTAAAAATTCTATATCTGATCCAAATTTGTATGTTAAGAAATTTGGTGATAATCTCCTCATTATTGTTTTATATGTGGATGACCTAATTATCAGTGGCATCCAACTTATATTAATTCAAGATATGAAAATTGCTCTTGAGAAGTAGTTTGAGATGACAGATCTCGATACATTGCACTATTAAATGGGTCTTCAGATCTGGCATATGACTGATGGTATTTTTCTCTCTCAGCCTAAGTATGTGGCAAATTTATTGGCTCATTTCCATATGAGTGACTATAAACCTTCTCCTACGCCATTTCAATCTAGTGTAAAGTTGATTGTTTAGTGTACAATTCCACTGATTGATGCTACTCTTTATCATTAATTGTTTAGTGTAACACTCCATTGGTTGATGCTACTCTTTAGCATAAGCTTGCTGGCAGTTTGATATATTTAACTCACAACATACTAGATCTCTCCTTTGTAGTTAGAATAGTTTATTTATTCATGGAGCAACCTCGTGAAAGTCATTAGAAAGCAGTTGAGAGAATTCTGTGATATTTACAGGGGACATTACATTATGGTGTATTTTATTCAAGTAGTGCTACAATTCTAATCTCTAGTTATACATATTTTGATTGGGAAGGTGATAGTTTTGATCGACGGTCAACTGTTGGTTACATATTTCAACTTGGTTTAGGTCTGATCTCTTGGTCCAGCAAGAAGGTGAAAACACTTTCTTTATCTTCATGTGAAGCAGCGTATAGAGCAGCCAACGAAGCACCTAAATAATTCCTTTGGTTATGGCATGTTCTTACTGAGCTTGGTCTGGTTTCGAAATCGTCCACTATGTTTAAATGTGACAATGAGGGTGCAATTCAGCTTTCTTATAATATGGTATATCACTCCAAGACGAAGCATCTTGACCTTGATGCTCATTATATTTGAGGTCTTTTTGCCGATGGTATTCTTTCTTTGGAGTATTGTCCTACCGAGGAGCAGGCAATCGATATCTTCACCAAAACCTTGATAGAAGCGAAGTATGTGCATCTTTGTTATTTGCTTGGGATGAGGGAAGTTGTCATCAAGGGGGAGTAGTAATGATTCCTTCCTTCCTTAGTGTAAGGATGGGCCCTTCTCCTAGCCATTATTAAGGGGGAGTGTTGGAATATATTATATTCCTTGGAAGGTAATAATGTCCTTGTATTATGTCAGAAGTTGTCCATAATATTATGTAAAATGTTAATACATTATATCCCATATTTATTATGGCATAATATACTCTTTTATCCAGTTATTATATAAAGAGGTGTTATTTTGGGAATTATATTATCCTACATTTAATATGTGAGAGCAATTCCTCTCCATCTCTGGGTATATAATAGGGTCAAGGGAGACTCTTAACACATATACCATTTTGTGATGCCATCACATCTTATCCTGTGATCACATCATACTGCTATTTGTATCGGGTTATTTGTAGTTTCTCTCTTTGTAAGATGTAGGATATTTCTGGAGATAATAGAATATAATCTTCCCGTGGACATAGCCCAATAGATTATGGAAAAATTCTGACATAATATAAAGACATTATTACCTTCCAACGAATATAATATATTCCAACAAACGAGACTTCCAATTTTTAAAATGTAACACATTGGTGACAAGAGGAAGGAGTTCACTCTCTTTTAACTTCATTTTTTCTTGTTTGGAATTTTACTACTATTGAGGAAGAATATCACTATCATGGAATTGATGTTCATGATGATGGAATTTGTTGGTTTATGAGGTACTATGTGTTTTTGTGAGATTGGTTTTGAGTTTTCATATTTTACTATTTGTTTAACATTGAAATTTTATGTATTTTCTTGAGGTATTATCATGGCATGTCAACACCAAGGTGGATCTTAAATATTGAATGCTAGTAGAAAGACCCTAGTTGATAGTGAATCCCATAAGTTCCTTCATTCTATTAAACCCTATAATTCTAGTCACCATTTTCATGTGTCTTGGAATTCCTATTCAAGACTTTTCTAATAGATGAGTGGAATTGAAACCCTAGATATACTTAAACTTCATTTCCAAACAAGAAATAAGAACTAGTCATATATGTCTCCATTATCATTACCTATATAGCTTCAAACCCTGACTAGGTCACTTAACTTAATTTTAAACTTCAAACCCTAAAAAATATGTATAATATAGAAAAACCCTAAAATAGACCTTGCAAACCCTAGGCACTATCTCTTGATCTATCCCTTGAAACATTTAAACCTAATTACTAATAAAGTAAGGCCATCCAACCTTACTTAATTATAGGGTTTTAATCAAGAAACTAAAAGTTTTAACTATTAAAATTAAAATTTTATTTTTATTAGTCCATCCCATTGTTCCCATTCTCTTAACAAATGTTGAAAACACATTCAAATGAAATGAACACACCATCAAATTGTAATAGGAATTAAATAACTTTTACACTAAAAGAGGGAGAGGTCGAGGACCTATGTTGTTACACAATACAGAGGTTAGAATTCTGCAATCATTAAAGTATGAACAAGACTAATAATAATAGTAACAACAATCACACATGAATTATAACTGAGATGAAAAAAATAAACAACTATCATACCTTCCTAACTAGTGATCCCTGCTAAGAAGTAAGGCCCTTCCTTCCTAGAAGGGGTTGGTACAATACACAACACATAAGATAGTCAACATAAAAGTATGGTGCCACAAATGACTGAGATTTCATTAATGAAACATATAGGATTACAATGTTGGTGCTCTCCCCCTCTATCATTGTTTATTTGTTTCTATATGTCTATCTCACGTGGGTAAAGAGTACACCTCTTTATAATTTAATATTACAATGATAATATCATCATGAGAATATCTCGGTTCTCATGTGATCTAATTTGGGAATACATATTAACAATTTGATAAAAAAATTCCAACATTAGAACAAAGTTGTAACAACTTTTCCAAATTACAATAATTATCAATAGAAAATCTTAATTGTTTCAGTTGCACTATCCATAAACTTCTCCTTTGACAATTGAAGTATCTTTTGATGAGTTTCTTTCCAAATTGATCTTCATAACTAATTTAAGGAGTTCAATGTGTCCAAAATAGATATTCATGTGTAATAACAATGCCCAACGAGTCCTTGTCCTATCCTTGGCAAGGCAAAATTAGAAAGTGTAATCCTACAACAACATCTCAACAAACCACAAACCCTGTAATAACCTAGTTGTCAGTTTTAAGAGAAAAATAGCCTAAATAGTAGTTCTGATTCCAAATTACAAGTATAATTAGATCACAAGGATGAAATATAAAAAGAGACATACCTAGGTTGATAATGGTTGAACTATAGTGGTAGAGTATGGTCTCGAGAATAAAAAAGGGTAAAGAAAAGGTAGGAAACTGTGTGCAAAAATACGTCAATTTCACATCCCAACATCTCCCACCAAATTAAGTATTTGCATGTCCATATCTACATGACTTCATGTCCCAACATCCCCATCTCACTCTACTTCAATTGTTGGTTCTTGTGTAATAGCAATATCTTCAACATTTCTTGTGGAACAACAATTTGGAATTCTTCATCTTGCTCTCCAACTTGAATTCCAACCAAAATAGTGGTTGGAATTTCACAATATGCTTCCCCCAACACTTGCTTACATCCATTACATAATCTAAGTGACATTACTTCTACCACTTCTGCCAGGGTTTCTAATCCATTTTGTTTTCTAGGCTAAAATTTCCCTTTAACCATGGTAAGTTATTTCCTTAGTTTTTGATTTTTCCTCCTTAAATTTATTAATTTATTGAATGAGGAGGTATGCTTCATACTTCCCTGGTAAAGGGACATCTTTTTGTTCCTTTTTTATCTCCTCCTTTTTTTTTTGCTCCTCGAGTTACTTTGATTCAGGTGGAATAGCATGAGCTTCAAGTATCAAGGTATTTTCTTTTACAAATTATTCTTCTTTCTCTTATTTTTGTTGTCCCTCAAACTCCTTTGGTCCTATTGTATCAGTAAATTCTTCAGATATTAAGGTATCTGATGGTGTAACAATTACTCACACTCCCTCCTTGGGATTATTTCCATCCAATGGCTTCTTTAATATCCTCTTTTTCACCACAGTTTGTACGGGAATATATTTTTAAAATACTTCCTTATATTCCTTGAGCATTTATATTTTAGGAACCCCTACTTTAGTTGACACTATCCTAGGTTCCCTTGTTTTAGCAGTCTCTACCTTAGGCCCTTCTTCCTCGATAGCTCATCCATAATAACTATCCTCAAGTTGTCCACTAGATATATCCACAAGTTCATTAGTGCATGTTATTTTTCCTTCAACAAATGTACCAATAGACGTTATTATGGAACTCCATCTGTTAGGGTTCCTATGATGGGGTCTAGGAGGTGTAACCACTTTTCTTTGTCTAAGAAATGTAGCTACTCTAGTTTTTCAGGGACATGTAACTACTTCATATTCTAGTGTTGTTTCAACACTTACCTCCTGTTTTTCACTTTCACTTTCCTCTGTTTAAGTGGCTGGCGCATGTGAATTTGCCAATAAAATAGTCATGTACTTCCTTTTTGTTGTAGTGAATGAATTTTGATTAACTTTATGAGTGCATGGTTGGTTAAGCACGTATTTTCATGTTTTTCCATACACACCACATCTACCATATGTTGTACATATTTTAGAAAATAATAAGGCAAATTTATCATATGTCCATTACGAAGATGTACCACTACCTAAAACTCATAATTGAATATTATCCCAAAATGTCCCTCACAAGTAATGAAGTTCTGAATAAATAAATCCACATCATCCTAAGGGTGAGGAAGGGATTTTCTATCAACACCTCTCCCCTTTCTCCTTACTTCCTATCCTGGTTGTAAAAATGTTTCCCTAGTTGTTGGAGCTGTTGCTTTCCTAGAAAACTAGCAAGCCCTTTTCTGAGGTGAAGATTTCACCCTGGAAATTATGTCCTCTGTAACACCATTTATGAATCCTCTAACCTCTAAATGTTTCTCCTGTAGAGCCTATTCGAATTCCATAGCAATTTGTTTGTTGAAACCCTACAACTTCTCAAAGTAGACTAACCACCCCACATTCCTAGATGGTTCTATGGATTCTGGATGGTGTGACAGTGCATCAATGGAGTTTAGTTCACGACATACTATCACTCCTATGGTTTTTCCAGAGACTGTTGTTTCTTAGAATTGGTCAGAGACGATTACATGGATGCATTTGGTACATACAAATACTTGCTAGGGTAGAGAATATCATTCAAATGAAATTTGGAAATGGGTAAGGAATAATTAAAGTTACCCCTTCATTTGAATTCATGATTTTCATCATAAATGACAACTACCAAGAATGATTACCAAGTAGCCACATTGATTTTTAGAAATTATAGCACGAGTAATGATGACAGTGGGTAATTATCGAATCAAGGTATAATCATAGTGTATTGTATGATAGATACAATACACTCATCCCGCCAACTTAATTACAAAAGTCGTCCTTGACATGTGTAACAGAAAAGTCATATCATCTCTTAAATCCAAATCCTACAAATAAATGACAATAAAATGTACCTGCCTTGGCTTACATTTATGATGATGTAGGGTTGTATAAGGAAATTGAATAGATCAATGTTGTACAATAATTCGTGTGTGGCTAAAGAGGAAGCTAAAGTGGATGCTAAAAACAATGCCATACCAAGGAGAAAAATATGACGTTAAATAGGAAGCTAAAGTGGATGCTAAAAACAATATCATAATGTGGAGAAAAATAGGACGTTACACAAGAAGCTAAAGTGGACACCAAAAACAATGCCACAACGAGGACAAAAATAGTATGTTAAACATGAAGCTAAAATAGAAGAAAAGAAGGAAGCTAAAGTGGATGCTAGCAATAATGCCATAACAAGGAGAAAAATAGAATGTTACATAGGAAGCTAAAAATGAAGCTAAAGTGTATGCCAAAAAAAATGTCATAACGAGGAGAAAAATAGGACGTCAAAAAATAAGTTATACATGAAGCTACATCAGGAGCTAAAGAAGAGGTTAAATTAAGTGTTTATGTCAGTGCTATATTTGACACTATTTAGCACTAATTGGTTGTTATCAATGAAAAAAACTTAGAAAATAGCGCCATCCTGATAAATAGCATTGGATTTTTCAAAAGGGTGGAGAAAAATACACTAAAACAGTTAGTGGAAGCAAAAAAGGGTACTACAGAGGAAACTAATCACAGGCATTTGTTGTAGTGAATTACTACAACATGTTTCTTATGCACTATTACAACTATATTTCATCTGAACTGTGGAGCATTATAATGGTGACTACCTCAACCCTTACTTTGAATTGGAATTGGGATGAGCTTACCCCTAAAATGAAATATATTAGAAGTCTCCCTTAAATCCTCTTCATGTAAATCATATTCATCTGTTCTGTTATGATGGCCATCATTATCTTTATTGAGAAACTCTCAATTTGAATTTTGATGTCCTAAAACTTTTACTGTTCTTTAAATTTTTCCATAAATTCCATAATATTGTGAAAAGTTATCTCACTAATTAGCCATAAATAGCTCAAACATGAGTTGGAATGAAACCTCTATTTGTTTTTGTGTAGAGAGAGAGATTTTAAAATAGCGTATGTACAATTGTTTACATCCGCAAAGTATATAGGTTGTAACTTTTTTTGCAAGTAAGATGTACATTGCTTTAATTATGATAGTTAATTATCATTTATATTCACCTATAACTAATGCTAGTTTAGGTATACTATAGAAAAAATGAATGAGGGTGGAATCAAACCACCATTCCATCCTTCTTGTGATAGATCATGGAAGGGAAATGATGAGGACAGTGAAAAGACCCATCCAACACCAATACTTAGAAAAATTGGCAAGCAAATTCGCTAGAGAAAGAAGAAGAATACCAAGAGGCTAACATCAAACATGTCATTCCTTGTTTAACATTGTTACAATAATAAAAGTCATCAAAATTATATTCATTGATACAAACAACCATGCTCATTAGGTGGGAAGAAAGGTCATGTTTGTTAATTTGGCAGTTCAGTGAAAAATACCAACCATGGGACAAGATTCTTGTTTTTGAGAGGACCAATTTTGACTATTGAAGCGCTCAATTTGGACAAGGGATTTTTTTTTTTCGAATTAAATCCCACATGTGCATATTTTATTAGGTCAGCTCTAATGAAAATTGGAAACTCTTGAAAGTATAAATACAAGTGACCTCAATCTCATGTGGACATGACCATGAAGCATTTTTTAATTCTCTTCTTTGGTTTTTTATTGCACAGGTCTAAGACAGTACATGGAAATTTGGTTCATATAGATCTGAAGCTCACACGTGTTTTAGGGTTTTTGGTTTCTGGCTGCAAGCTTGTCACAGGAAAATTTCGTCTATAACCGTAGGCATGCAAGCCTATACATGTAGTTTAAGGATTTCAGTTGCATGCACGTCACTCTCTTCGTGTGGTTGAGACCTAGGTTTTGAATTTTTCATTTGACTGAATATTTTTCTAGTTGACCGCGGAGTTCGGCAGTTGACCACATATAGTGACAATTAATTGCAGACTTTTGAATCAAGGCTTTGATTATTGTCATTGTTGGGTTCATCTCATGATTTTGTTTAGTTGATTTTGTTGGATTATGGTTGAATATATGGCTGATTGTATTCTCTTTTGTTGAATAATTAAATTAAATATAATAAGAAGAAGATTTTGAAAGGGTTTTCCCTATAGTGGGTTTTTCCCTAGTCTTGAACCAATACTAGTGTCTCTATGTGTGAATGATTTTCTTCCATTATTCCTTTTAGTTTGACTGCATTGATGATGATGTTGTTTTTCTATATAATTGCATGTGCTGTTGAATAATGTTGTAAAAATGAATAATGATATGATGTTATGGGTTGAATGTGATATTCAAATGAAGTAATATAATTATCTAAAAGCAAAGAACAATATATCCCTAAGAAAAATTTAACATGGTATCAGATTTGGTTGAAGAAAAGTCATTGAAAAACTAAAACAAAACCCTCTGATTAACATCCCTTTTTCTTTGTTTTTTGCGTCTAGAGCCCATTTTTGGTGTTATTTGTGTCAATTTATCAAATGTGATGCAAAACGTGATTCAAAATTTGTACCGATTTTTGCACCAAGTGTTGCACCAGGTTTTGCATGAGGTTTTGCATCAAGTTTTGCACCATCCTTTGCAACAAGTTTTGCGTCAGGTTTTGCGTCAAGTTTGGCACCTAATTTTTCATCCTCTATTGCATCCACTTTTTTGCGCCTACACTTGCATCAACTTTTGAATCATTTTTTGCATTATTTTTTTCATTCCCCTTTGCGCCAAGTTTTGCGTCAAGATTTGTGCCTAGTTTTGCATCTACTTTTGTTGCATCCACTCTCGCATCTTATTTTGCATCCACATTCGCATCCATTATTGCGTCCACTATTGCATCCACTTTCATTGTGCCTGAATTTGTGCCTAGTTTGGTGCCTACCTTTGCATCCAATTTTTCTTCTAATTTTATATCCACATTTTCATCCCCAATTGCATCTATTTTTGCATCCTTTTTTGTATCCAATTTGCGTCAGGTTTTGCATCTCATTTTTCATCTACTTTTGCATCAACTTCTATTGCATCTACTATTGCCCCTATATTACATCCACTTTTGCATCCCTTTTCGCATCTTCTTTTGCATCGAAATTTGCTTCTTCTTTTTATTCTATCATTGCATCCACCTTTACATCCACTTTTTCTGTGCCAAAATTTACACCATGTTTTGCACCTACTATTGTATCCAAATTTTCTTCCACTTTTTAATCCATATTTCCATCCTCTTTTACATCCAATTTTGCATCTTGCTTTGCATCCACTTTTGTGTCAGGTTTATGCATTAAGTTTTACGTTTTTTTTTTTGTATCTACTTTTGCATCTACTTTCATTTCATCAAATTTTGTGTCCACAGTTGTACCCATGTTTGCGTCCACTTTTGATTTCTTTTTTTCATCTTGTTTTGCATCCAAGTTTGGATATTTTTTTTTTGTCTACTATTGCATCTACTTTTGCATCCACTTTTGTTGCACCACAATTTGTGCCAAGTTTTGCACCTACCATTGCACCCACATTTGGCTCTACTTTGGCACCCACATTTGTATCCTATGTTATTTCCAAGTGTACATCAAATATTGTGTATGTTTTTGTACCCCTTTTTCATCCACTTTTACGTTAGTTTTTGCATCTAATTTTACATATACTTTTGCACCTACTTATATTACATCCACTTTTGCATCTAATTTTGTTTATGTTGTTGCACCCATGTTTGCATCCATGTTTACATCAGTTTTTGCATCTTCTTTTGCATCCAAGTTTTCCTCCTTTTTTGCATCCAAGTTTGTGTCCTTTTTCGCGTCAATTGTTGCATCCACTTTTGTTTCACCAAATTTTTCACCTACTATTGCACCCATGTTTGCTTCCACTTTTGCATCCACATTTGCATCATATTTTGTGTCCAAGTTTTTATTGACTATTGCATCTATTTTTTCATCCACTTTTGTAGCCAATTTTATGTCCATTGTTCCATCCATTTTTGCGTCTCCTTTTGCATCCATTTTCCAGCACTCATCAAATTTTATGCATTGATGATATTTCTTATGACATTGACATTTATGAATAACTGATGACAATGACAATAATCATGATGAAGACGATAATGAAGAAGATGATGATGACATGAATGGTGATTATGATGATAAAGATGATGGTGGTTACACTGACAATGGCAATGATGAAGATGATAATGAAGACAATGATTATGGTGATGACAAGCTAATGACCATGGAAAATCTTCCCAAATTTAAAATGTTTTCATTATCATAATCATAATAATTATCATCAAAGTCACCATCACATGATCACCATTATTATCATTTTCATCTAGGTCATCATCAACAACAATAATGGCATGAATGATGATGACAATGCCAATGATGACGATGTCCATGAAGATGATGACAAAAATGATGATATAAATTACATTAATGAAGATGATGGGGATGATGAAAATGATAATGAAGATGATAATGGTGGTGATGATGATCATCATCATCATCATCTATAGAGTTGTTATTTCTAATGCATATATCACATGTGTACTAAACAACCATTTTCTAACACTTATCACAATTTTTGGGTTGATGAAATTTCTTACGATACTGGTAGTTATGAACAATTGAGGACATTGTCGATAATCATGACGATGAAATTGATGAAGATGATGTTGATGAAATGAATGGTGTTTATGATTACAATAGCGATAACAATGATGCCGATGTTGATGATGATAATGAAGATGATGACAATGATTATGATGATGCAAATGAACATGACAATCTTAAATATGGTTTGTTCAATGATGTTCATAAAAAATGTAAATTTGATGTTCTAGTTTGATGCATTTCTATGTGTAGTGTATATTAAAATCAAATAGCCATCTCATGCTCTAAAAAACAAGACTCTTTATGAAATGCAGTATGACCATATTCCTTCAATGAGGCGTCTCAAGATCTTTGGTTCCACCTACTATACCTTGATTCCTAAGGAAAGGAGAAACAAACTTGGTGCAAGGATTCAAAAGTGTATCTTCTCGGGGTACTCAATTACCACCAAAGCATATCATATCTATGACAAAGTAAATAATAAGTTTATACTAAATTCCCTATCCTCTTAACCCCCAAACCATAATCACTTAACCCCTACACTCATAAGACACAACTCATCAACCCCTTTACCCATTAAAACTTAAGCCTCTAACTCCTAACATAGAATCAATGAACCACCTAAGCCTTTACCCTTTATCCTCTTAACCCATTACCCTTAAACCTTAACCCCTTAATCCCTAAATATCCTAGACCCCAATCCCTTGGTCCTTAATCCTTAACTCCCGAAGCCCTTGACTAGTTAGAATCCAAGGCTAAAAACAACACCTCAAACCAACAAACTAACCTCCTATGAGAATCCTTCATATCTAACTAAGAATATTGGCACCATTTGATTTTTAGAGAGCTAGGTATGGATCTTGACAGTATGTGTTTGTGGGTAATATACTTATTACCATGTATACTAAATGTAGAAAAATTGGATAATCTACAAAGCCTCAATCAAAAGTGCTCACAATATCTACACTTCATGTTGACATGGAGCTTGTATTACTCTCCCACACAGGGAGTTGACAATGAATAGATCACTCACAATGAAAATTCCTCCTAGTTATAATGCATAAGGAGTTAACCCTCGATACAAATATTTTGTTTGCTAGAAAAACTCAATTGTCTCAAAGTATAATTTTGTACATAAGAGAAAATAAAATGATGTTATCCACATCAATGCTTGAAATAGCTTCACATTTTCCATGAGTGGTGAGCCAAGTTGTGAATGTGTGGCACTATTAAAGTTACATAATGTTTAAATTACTTTTACTTCACGAGGTTGTTCTCCATTAGGGTTGATACATCATCATAAGGGAGCATGACATATTTTTGTGGGGGAGTGATTAAAGTTGTAACACAATTTAAGTGACATACACCTCCAATGTAAATGACATCATTATATGTTTGTGTTATGTTGTCAAAGAGTTTATTTATAGACAATAAATTCAATGTACTTGGAGTTCATCTTTTCATGGCCTCGACTCTAAGATGGATTTGTACTAGGAACACTTCATTCAAATGAGAGTGGGCCTTGTTGTTTAACCCACATACACACAAGAGCACTAGATTTTTCCCTTTAGATCCCCCTTGGTGGGTTCAAAGTGGGTTTACATTAGTGTCAAGTTGAAACTAATCATCATGATAGTATGCTTCTCAATAACATCAGCTAGCTTTTCCATAGACATGAAATAGATCTAGAGGATTACCTTATATATAGATGCCCCATTTATTATGGGATTAAAGGGATGTTCTATTTTCTTTATCAAGATTTAGATGGGTCATTGTCTACATTATTTCAATACATGTCTATCTCTTTTTATGAGGGAGGTCCTTGGATTTAGATCTTTATATAAATCCTTATGTGGCCTTCCCCTTTTGAACTCTTCCAAGGGGGCACCTTCTTCCATGTTTCATTGCTTACTTATGGACAAAGTTTACAAACCAAGATCCAAACTTCTTCAACTATCAAATTGGTGGGGCCTCATACCTCTTCTTGACCCCCTCAACGGGGCATCATTTTAGAGAGAATTTTGAGGATTTACCATTACAAATTGTAGGTTGGATGTCATAGGACTTGTTATCCCACTTTCTATATGATTTTTTAGAGGATAGTTTTATATTTTGATTGTTATTTCAACCCTTGTGATTCTTGTAACATTGTTCATTTTCCAACTAAGATATATGAATATGGGAATGTGTGGAAGGTCCCTTGACATCAGATATCAATGAATTATTTTCTCTGTTTGCACGAGAATTGGATTCTTGAAGGGCTAGATGTCACCCTAGAGAAAGGTATAAATAAGAGTGAGAAGAAGGTTCATTCTCACCAACCCACGTTCAAATCATCATTATGGAGAGCATTTGAAGTAGTCACATCTCAAGAGGACAAGTTCGAGGGTGAAAATGGATTTTTTTAAGTTTTTTTGTGTTTGGCACAAGTTTGAGTAGGAGCAGGAGGTTAGATGCAAGATTGGGGGACATAAAAGTGCATGGTTTGAGGCTAATATTCTAAAGGAAACAAGGCCGAAGTTTGCTGGTCTATTACAGGAGGGACCGAGCCCTAGTTCAAGGCTAGTTTGTAGTTAAAGAGGAGATGAAACAACATCCTAAGATGGCCTAAGTAGTCTAAAATAAGGGTTGGTATGTTAGAAATGGACAATTAGATTTTTGACATATTTTGAGGGCTCGTTTGGTGCCCTAACCAAGACAAAAATCTTAGGTCTGATATTTTCATAGGTCCATGAGCAACAACAGAGGAACGTGACCTTGGTCATAGGCAAGTGTTCTCCTAAGTTGATGGTTTTTCTATGTGGTTGAGTGTCCTAGTTAAGGACATATTGTTTGGGCATCTTAAGGTTGTTTTGAGGGAAACAAGTTGATATCTAAGGAAGCCCTAAGTGAATACATTGAAGGACTATAGGTTTTTTTATAAGAGAGGCATATTTGGAAAAGATTAGGGACTGATCTTTGAAGGACAAAAGAAGGCAACCAAGGGAGAACTTTGTCTAGCTCAAGATTGTTGAAGAGAAGGACATATTGTAGTTATAGAGGGAAGTCCTCCATGCCCTAATTTTGTCTTCATTGGAGTAACACATGAAGGAAATATTGGGAATAAGTCCCTAAGTTTTGAGGAGCAGCAGTGGGCAGTCTAGGAGTTGTTCACAAATGGAGTTGAAAAAACTTACCATATGACCCTATGTGTTGATTCATTGAAGGGCTAATGATAATCTAGAGGTAAAATTAGAGTCATGTTTGGTGGTGTAAAGAAGCAAGATCAATGTCCAACATATGTGTTCAGGACACGTGGACTGAAAGGGTTGAGGGGTGTGACATAAGGAAGTAAGTAAAGTGTTGTGTTGTTTAGAGTGTATTGGTTGTCAAATGATTACACCAAACCATAGTTTGTATTCCTTGTATCAGTCATTGTATGAGGGCCATGATCCCTAGTACAGGAGTCGCAAATTGTTGTATTATAGATTGACAATATAACAAAGTTGGGTTATTGAAAAATTGTAAAAAGTTGTATATTTGTGCATGTGTTGATTTACTACTATATGTATTCCATTGTGAAAAGTAGTTTTTTGTGGCATTAGAGTTGGTAGTGTCATATATTCTAAAACCCTAACCTAGATTCTCGATTGTCATGGAGAATCAACACTCTCTTTGATTCTGGGTGATGAGATTGAGATGCAGGAAGTAGTTCAAATGTATGAGTTTACATTTGTGTTTTGTGCTCATGGTAATTATTTTAGTGGGAAGACAATATAATAATGGATGACAAAGGAGTGGGGTTCTCACATCAACTCATTTCCAACTTACAAGATACTAGTAAGATGTTGGCTTATTTTCTTTTTCAACAAGTCTAAAGAGGTTCATTGGGATATGAATATGGTTTATAGTATCAACTCCATCCCTTTCATTTCTAAGCATTGCACCAATCTTTTTGATCCCACTCGGAAGGGACTAGACAAGGCCCCTATTTGGGTTTGGCCTTCGGGGCTAAAAGTACAATTATGGTTAGATTAGACTCTTAAGGAAATTAGAAACAAGTTAAGGGAATGCTTGGAGGTCAACCTCACTTTAAAAGACTCTGTTGAGATGAATATGGTAACGGTATCAATAAATTTGGATATCAGAGATGGGGTTATGGGGTGAAATGGAACTCCAACATTAAGGCATCACTTCTCTTCAGACTTTAGAATACGAGTGCACCCCCTTCATATGCCAGAGATGTCATAAACACAACCATACTGCTATAAGTTGTTCACTTGGGTTCAATGGAAACAAAAGAAAGTACAAGCCCTCGTCTCCCAGATGAAAGATAAATGCTTTATCCCGATGGCAATGACTCCTCTCATCCTTTCTGCAACTATCTCAAATGCCCCTACTATCTCGATAACTCCAACTTCAGGCGTCACTGCGACTTTCTTATGATTTTTAATGGGACTTCCATGAAGCACATATCTAAACATCCATAACTCAACTTAGCTACTACTTCGAAAACACTACCCTCGGGTACTCTCTCTTCATTTATTTCTTGATCTTCTATTGTTGGTTGTATTTTGGATTTGGGGAAGGATTGGAATACAATAGAACATGTACTCCATGTATATATGTTATTGAAAGAAATTATAAGTGTGCTAGGTTCATGTAGTAGATATCAACTTCTTCAATGAGTCCTAGAAGTCACATCCCTTGGGTGGGTGACTTCAATAACAAACTAAATCTACTTTCCATTATGGCCATTAATTGGACAGGGTTAGCTTAATAGAAAAAATGGTATTGTAGGAAAGCCTTATGCTTTTTAGATAACATGATTAGATCCTTAACCTAGTATGAGAGTGCAATCATTTTGTTAATGTTCATGATTCTAACAAATAAAAAGGGAATGTATCGATACCAAAGATGAATGTTGAATCCATATTTTGAAGATGTTTCTAAAGACACCAAGTATGTTCATGACCCTATAGAAATATGTAGAGAATTGTTTTTAGTCACATGTACCATTATCTTTTGCTGATTATTGTAGTTTTGCAATATTGAAACACTTTTTGATGTAAAGGGAATTATTTCATTTGCTTGATATGACATGTTGTAGCTAAAAGGAAAATATAACCAAAAATTGTATCTCCTATAGTTTTTCATTGATGAAAGGATTTTTAATGAATGTGGTGTTATAAGTCCTTAGATTAGTAGGTATAGATTGCAAGACCAATTTGGATGCATTTTATATCTATAACATTTTCTTTGAGAATTAATGGGAACATTATTTGGGTAATCAAGTGTCTTGATAGATGGAAGTATGTTCATAAAATTCCCTATCATTAAATTTTTATAGTTAGGTTGATGTTAGGCCTTAGAGTACAATAAGTTCCTAATTATTTTTTGCAGTCCCAATATGTGGCCAAAATGTATGATTGGTCTCCAATTCGTATGTTGTTTGAGATTACAATACTATAAGTAAATCATAGTGGAGGAGCATATATGAAGAATTTGTTGCAGAGATGTTAGAAAGTTTCTACAATGAATAACTAGTGGTTGGTTTTTAAAGTGGTGAAAGATGGATTAAAGCAATATTGTTTAATTCCTAGTGTTAATGGTACATATTTTCTAGTTGGAATTATGAGTTTGCAGCAAGGAGGGCATAATGATGTTCTAGACATAATAAAGAATTTTTGGAATTTCATTCAAAATCAAGGAAATGATATTCCTTTTTGCAGAAATGGATATTGGTTGGAGATGTACAAACAAGGTACACCTTTTATTATATTGAATCAAAACCAAGACCATATGGAAAGATGAATCACATCTTATATTTGATGTGTGTATATTATATATATTGGTCTTTGATATTTATGAGCTTGGTATTAGTTAGAGCTGGTACTTGGGAGGAATACTATAATAACATGTGATATTATCAAATCTTGTGCTTATTTGCTCCATAATATCGAGTATGAAAATATTATGTAACCATATCTATCTATGTATTATTTAAAGGGAATATCATTGTATGACTCTTCTAAGAAGGCATATCGATTACAAATGCGTCCTTGATGATTTGGATAACTTGTTTAATATAATGTACAACCTTTGATAAAGTATGTGCCATGTCTCAGTCGAACTCTCTATGAGTGGATTGTGTTGGTTGTAAACTTTAAATGGTGAGATAGCCGTAAAAACCTGAAGTTTCCTATACATTTAGGTGGATTTCATTGAAATATGAATGCTCCATGTACTCAAAGGACATATTAGTGGTTCGGTAGCTGCAATAGTTAGGTACCCATGTATTTTGTTGGATTGCCACTCAATTATGTGGATGTTAACATTTTGGTAATGTTTACATGATCGAGGAATGAGACAAAAATTCCAAGTTAGATCATATATATACTTGTTTTAGTGGCTACAACCACCCTCCAAAATTTTGCCTTAGCTTTGTTTTGGAGCCTCCCTACCAACTTTTCACAACACCTTGTCTTGCTTCTTCAAGTACACAATCTTTAGTGTTTTCCTTGCACAAAGGCAACCTGTCGATCAATACTTGATGCATTCCCCTCACAGGATGTTCCCCCAGGAAATTGCCCAATTCTTGAGGGAAGCCAGCCTTCCCTCCAGAAATCATGCAATCCTATCTGATAGCCTGCTGGGCTCCAGAATTGCGCAATTCTGCTAGTCAACCCTCATAGAGAAAATTGCACATTTTTCCCCAGCAGGGCTGCTCAACCCAGAATTTACACAAGTCTGGGCAGCAGTCAACTGCTCTGCCCACAAATTGCACAAATCTCCTGGGTAGCCAACCCAACTCCCAACCAAAAATGTGCATTTTCTCCCAGTAGTTGAGCAGCCTCTTGCATGTGCAGCTGAGTTGACCGGTTCCCTCCGAGACCGAGAAAAAATGACTTCCATGCATGGGTTGATTCTCCCAAGGCAACATGCAAAGGTATCCCTTGTTTCAGGGATCTATTTTTAGCATTTGGAGGTTACATGCAAGGATCATTTCAGAAAGCTCCCACTAAGTGTCGCTTTCCCTAGATTTATGGCATGCATGTCACAACCTCGATTTTATCAAAAATGATTGATCGGACATTGTAGAGCTCATTCCTCATAACAACCTTGCATCTATGACATCCCACATCACATCTAGGAGCTGTCAGCATACTCCACTCAACTGTTTTTGGGTAAGCTCGCTTTCTATGAATTATGTTGCATTTCTGGCGCTTTTTGTGTTTCGCTTCGTATGACCATTTTCTGCTTGATTTGAGTGAGCTCTTGCTGTCATTTTGACACATAACAACTTGTACTAGCACTATTTTAGTTTTCATTTCTATCTCATTGTTGTCGCATGCATGAAACTCTTTTGCATGAATGATCATCGATTCGGTAACTCACTTCATCCACATGCATGTCGATATGTTTACTAAATCTTTCATTCAATGTTTGCATGCATGATCAATCACTTTCCATTATGGCCATTAATTGGACAGGGTTAGCTTAATAGAAAAAATGGTATTGTAGGAAAGCCTTATGCTTTTTAGATAACATGATTAGATCCTTAGATAAAATTCCATTTGTACATGTTTATGTAGAACTTTAATGGTGGTGATAAAAATGCCTTGAAGTCAAAACTTAAAAAGTGTATTGAGATTCATTAACCTAGTATGGGAGTGCAATCATTTTGTTAATGTTCATGATTCTAACAAATAAAAAGGGAATGTATCGATACCAAAGATGAATGTTGAATCCATATTTTGAAGATGTTTCTAAAGACACCAAGTATGTTCATGACCCTATAGAAATATGTAGAGAATTGTTTTTAGTCACATGTACCATTATCTTTTGCTGATTATTGTAGTTTTGCAATATTGAAACACTTTTTGATGTAAAGGGAATTATTTCATTTGCTTGATATGACATGTTGTAGCTAAAAGGAAAATATAACCAAAAATTGTATCTCCTATAGTTTTTCATTGATGAAAGGATTTTTAATGAATGTGGTGTTATAAGTCCTTAGATTAGTAGGTATAGATTGCAAGACCAATTTGGATGCATTTTATATCTATAACATTTTCTTTGAGAATTAATGGGAACATTATTTGGGTACTCAAGTGTCTTGATAGATGGAAGTATGTTCATAAAATTCCCTATCATTAAATTTTTATAGTTAGGTTGATGTTAGGCCTTAGAGTACAATAAGTTCCTAATTATTTTTTGCAGTCCCAATATGTGGCCAAAATGTATGATTGGTCTCAAATTCGTATGTTGTTTGAGATTACAATACTATAAGTAAATCATAGTGGAGGAGCATATATGAAGAATTTGTTGTAGAGATGTTAGAAAGTTTCTACAATGAATAACTAGTGGTTGGTTTTTAAAGTGGTGAGAGATGGATTAAAGCAATATTGTTTAATTCCTAGTGTTGATGGTACATATTTTCTAGTTGGAATTATGAGTTTGCAGCAAGGAGGGCATAATGATGTTCTAGACATAATAAAGAATTTTTGGAATTTCATTCAAAATCAAGGAAATGATACTCCTTTTTGCAGAAATGGATATTGGTTGGAGATGTACAAACAAGGTACACCTTTTATTATATTGAATCAAAACCAAGACCATATGGAAAGATGAATCACATCTTATATTTGATGTGTGTATATTATATATATTGGTCTTTGATATTTATGAGCTTGATATTAGTTAGAGCTGGTACTTGGGAGGAATACTATAATAACATGTGATATTATCAAATATTGTGCTTATTTGCTCCATAATATCAAGCATGAAAATATTATGTAACCATATCTATCTATGTATTATGTAAAGGGAATATCATTGTATGACTCTTCTAAGAAGGCATATCGATTACAAATGCGTCCTTGATGATTTGGATAACTTTGTTTAATATAATGTACAACCTTTGATAAAGTATGTGCCATGTCTCAGTCGAACTCTCTATGAGTGGATTGTGTTGGTTGTAAACTTTAAATGGCGAGATAGCCGTAAAAACCTAAAGTTTCCTATACATTTAGGTGGATTTCATTGAAATATGGATGCTCCATGTACTCAAAGGACATATTAGTGGTTCGGTAGCTGCAATAGTTAGGTACCCATGTATTTTGTTGGATTGCCACTCAATTATGTGGATGTTAACAATTTGGTAATGTTTACATGATAGAGGAATGAGACAAAAATTCCAAGTTAGATCATATATATACTTGTTTTAGTGGCTACAACCACCCTCCAAAATTTTGCCTTAGCTTTGTTTTGGAGCCTCCCTACCAACTTTTCACAACACCTTGTCTTGCTTCTTCAAGTACACAATCTTCAGTGTTTTCCTTGCACAAAGGCAACCTGTCGATCAATACTTGATGCATTCCCCTCACAGTATGTTCCCCCAGGAAATTGCATAATTCTTGAGGGAAGCCAGCCTTCCCTCCAGAAATCACGCAATCCTATCTGATAGCCTGTTGGGCTCCAGAATTGCGCAATTCTGCTAGTCAACCCTCACAGAGAAAATTGCACATTTTTCCCCAGCAGGGCTGCTCAACCCAGAATTTACACAAGTCTGGGCAGCAGTCAATTGCTCTGCCCAAAAATTGCACAAATCTCTTGGGTAGCCAACCCAACTCCCAACCAAAAATGTGCATTTTCTCCCAGTAGTTGAGCAGCCTCTTGCATGTGCAGCTGAGTTGACCGGTTCCCTCCGAGACCGAGAAAAAATGACTTCCATGCATGGGTTGATTCTCCCAAGGCAACATGCAAAGGTATCCCTTGTTTTAGGGATCTATTTTTAGCATTTGGAGGTTACATGCAAGGATCATTTCAGAAAGCTCCCACTAAGTGTCGCTTTCCCTAGATTTATGGCATGCATGTCACAACCTCGATTTTATCAAAAATGATTGATCGGACATTGTAGAGCTCATTCCTCATAACAACCTTGCATCTATGACATCCCACATCACATCTAGGAGCTGTCAGCATACTCCACTCAACTGTTTTTGGGTAAGCTCGCTTTCTATGAATTATGTTGCATTTCTGGCGCTTTTTGTGTTTCGCTTCGTATGACCATTTTCTGCTTGATTTGAGTGAGCTCTTGCTGTCATTTTGACACATAACAACTTGTACTAGCACTATTTTAGTTTTCATTTCTATCTCATTGTTGTCGCATGCATGAAACTCTTTTGCATGAACGATCATCGATTCGGTAACTCACTTCATCCACATGCATGTCGATATGTTTACTAAATCTTTCATTCAATGTTTTCATGCATGATCAATCACTTCTATTTTCACTTAGTGTCACCATGCATTCACTTCGACATTTTCTTTCAGTTTCTTGTTGGTAATTCTTGCAAACCTTGGCCCAGACTTTACCTTCACTAATACAACATTGCGCAATCTTGGGAAGGAAGGCTTTGTCTTCCTCTCCAGAAATTCTCATTTTTGCCCATACATTGTCCTTTAGGACTATTTTGTACATTTCTGAGGGACAGTGACTGCTTGCCCAGAAAATTGCACAATGCAGTCACTAAGCCTGCAGCCATTGCCAATTGAGCCTATGCATTGTGCCCAGCAATCAGTTGCCAGACTGGACTGTGCATTGCGCATTTCCACTAGTCTGGCACAGAGTAGACATGGTGAATAGTGTTGATGATTGCATGCAAGGGATTCAACAACATGCATGTCATTGTGCGCACACATGCTATCCAACCCATTCAGCACACTCACCAAGGCGAAGACAAGAAGCAAATCCAACTGCAGCTAAACATGTACTTCGGCAAGTTGATGTGTATGACCACCAACACACACTTGAAGAACAACACAGACACTATGCATTAGTTTCTTGCCAATTCAGTCACACCCAAGAATACCATGCACATGCTAGTAGATGAGTTGGATGAAGGAGCCACACCAATGCACCCAGATGCTACAAAGGCAAGAGTTCACTTCAGCAAGATGTCACCATGGTAGGCATGCACACCATCACAGATGACCAAGCTTGGCATCAGCTCATCACCTTCACCATCACAAGCATGTCAAAGAGTTGGTTTCACCACAATGGACCGAGTGTTATTGATGTCTTGCATGGCTTGCTCAAGCCATTTCATCTCACATGAGCACATGTGCATTGTAATGTAACATGCGTGTCAAGTGGAAGTTCAAGTGTCAATAGTTGGATGTAATAGTCATAGAGTAGATGAAGAGTCACGAGGGTAGATGAACTATCACAAAGGGGAATGTCAAGGGTCACCCCACCCTTTGCTATAAACAGAACCTCATAACTCATTGTATAGGATTTTGGTCAGCCAAGCTTCGACATGATTATCTTAGAGAAAGATTGGACGATATTGTAACGAGTCTTGGCTTATCCAATGTGTAGATACAGTATATCTCTTTGGAGGAGCAGGCGGTTGTGGCTATAATGTTCCACTATTGGAACTAGCAAATGTACATGGATGTATTGTGTGACTGGAACTTACGCTTCTTAATAGAAAAGAGCCATCACATTTTCATGCATATGTTGTTATTGTAGTTGGATTATTTTGGTTTCTGTAGAAATGTATGTTGTTTAACTTACATATTTGTGTATGAACTCTTTTGTATGCAATTGTATGAATCTTGTTGCAAATGTGCTATTTTTTTGAACATCGGTTTGGATTGCTCGCTATCTTGCTTTCCAGCTGGTGATGCATCTTTTCTTATGTGTTCCTGTTACCGGGAATAGTGTCCACTCGGAGCTGCTATTCCCACTAAGACTGGTAGCTATCTTAGAAACAAACAAGTAAAGTCTGCTTTCGCTTTCCTTTATGAAAATAGATAAGAGTGGAATAAAGGACACCAACCTTAGTCTTGCACTTGGTTCCTTATTTGATTCCTCTCCTTCCTGATAGATCTTTGCCCCTTCTTCTTCGTTTGCCCGGCTTCAAAGAGCACATGTGGAATCAAAGAAACATACTACTATCGAAGAATAGAGATCTATATTCATAAATAACATAGGACTAGATATGTATTAACATATAAATGCATATACAATCAAACATACAAGAATATGGAGGAAAACTTGAATAGCTTTATTAATATCAAGAATAGCAAGACGATTAGAACCAATAGTTCTAACCCAACATCATCCTCCAGCAAGAAAGCCGTTCTTCACCTCAAGTAAAGCTTAGATCACCCAACACTATGAAGTTACACCAAAAAACCAACAACACTTCTCTACAAGATACAAGATTCCAGCCTTTGGATCTCTGTGATGAGGGATCCATATATAGATGTTTGTAGGGGGGTGAGTCATCTTCTGGGGTCTTGATTAGTTTCCTCTCTCTGATAGTTCATGATTTCACTTGGAGACTGATGATCTCTTACTCATCCCTGGTCGAAAACAGAGAGGCAAGTGTCAGAGGGGAAGCTTCTGGAAGATTCCATGATCTTCCACCTCGCAAACTGTCTCTGCCATTTTTCCATTCTCACCCATCGCACCCTATAGAGGGGCCATTCATTATTTATCACACCCTTTACACTAGGAAGGTGATATGCATCGCACCCTCTGCAATGGGTATACAGTATGGTCCAGTTTTGACCATTTCTGAGCGGTTTTTAGTGGAGAACTCCCGGGAGATGATGTAATCAGCTAACCTTGTTCCTTTAGGTAGTGAAGCAACACTTTTATGGACTTAGGAGCCCTCAGTTTATGGACATTTATGATTGGGGTTGCAGTGCCCAAAAATGTCTATAACAGTTGCCCCCTAAAGCATGAGGTTGTTAATCTTTTAATGTCGGGTGAAATGCTTTATCATGAGGACCCAAAGTTTTTTCAAGCTGGGAGGCAACCTGTAATAAGATACAATACAATACTTTCTCTTCATAATATTTTTCATGATCTAGTTGAGGCGGGCATTCCCATGCTCAGCTTTATAAATTAATTTTTATGTACATAGGATAGACAATCATCTGTGTAGCAGACTGATGATTCGGACTCATCATCCTTTGATTTGGATGATCATCTATTTGGCAATGATGTACATTTGATGTCTTTATATTCCTAAATATATTGTAGCCTGGATGGATGAAACTAGATCTAGGGTCTTCAAAACTCGTTCAATCTTCACTCGGAGTACAAGTCGATCCATGTGAAATTTTCTTTTGGAGTCGAACATGGAAAGACATCGCTTGATTACCAGCCAATGATGTAAGCTGTTAATAGGTGCGAGAGGAATCACCAATAATGACAATGACCCTCAAGGTACTACAGTACAATTCACGCGGTGTGAAAAAGGACTTGGCATCAAACACCACGCGAAATCTCTTGGTCGAAGGCCATTATTATAAACCTGTTGCCGAAAGTGAGAAACTTGCCATTGAGGCATGCAAGCTTCAAAGTAGTGAAAGGGTTGTTCCTAGGTTGACTTCTTGGATAATGAGATGATGTCGACAAGAAGTAACCCGTCGTAGGAGGGCCTTAATGAATCCCACATATATGACAAAGAACGAGGAAAATGATTTTGGAGGTGAAAATGATTTGATGATACAGGGTTCAGGGTGGTGGTCATGAAAGAATGGAGCGTGAATGTATTGCAGCGGGTGAGACACAGGTGAATTATTTGCGTGACTTCTCTTGAACATATCGATGACACTGACGATGGATTGGTAGCATTAACCCCAAAGATGGATGGTGTGATGGACCAATGGTGATATGACCAGTGAATGGAACAACCCAACCCGACTCGAATGCGGAGAGAAAGTGACATGTTCAAGGGCGACTTGCTACCAATAAAGTTTTTCAACTTTTCTTCCCAATTTTCCCCAGTCATTGCTGACCAGTACCTCTTTAGTTTTTTCAAGCTTGAGGGGGATAACATATGTTTGTTCTATAATTCGCCCTTCGGGCGAACCTGTCTCTATATTTTAATGAGCCTACCAATAGTGAAACTCGTTCTCGTCCATTTGGACGACTTTGTCGCTATTCGGTTTTAACGAGTTTAACAACAAAGATAACTCGATCCTTTTCAATTTTAGAGAGTCTGAAAGGGACGGAAAGGAAACTCCAAAGATTCTTTTTCGTCATATAATCCCTTAAGTTTGAAAAAGCGTAAAATAATATGAAAGGGATGAATGTTCTGTAAGTTTAATGACCCGAACAAGATAAGCGCTCGATCTTTTTGTGTAATAATCTCTCAAGTCCAAAAAGATTAAAATCTAGAGGAGGGATAGCACTTTCGATGACTTTAACGAGCCGGAGAGGCTAATCGCTCGGCAATCTTTTCATATTTTACGAGTCAGTTGAAAAAGAGCTTAAAGGAGACTCGTTTTTCAAGGAAAGAGTGATGATTTCGGGTAGTAGCTGATTCTAGGTAAGGTTTGGAATTTTCCAATCATGGCAGTGTCACAAGGATGGCTAATAGAATCACTCTTCGCAGATGTTCCTCAAAAGGGTAAAAAATCAAATGGAGGTGAATGATCAGCGAAAAAACAAAGTGGAGGTGATGATGAGAACATGACCAAGGCTCAAAAGCTGATGATAATGCATTCACAATGGTTATTTACCGGAAAATTGGTTCATTTTTTAATGAGCTTAAACTCTAGGGGAAACAATTGCTCATTGCTTATGTTTATTTTTTAATGAGCTTGAATTCTACGTTAAAACTGCTCGTGATAATGGTCATTGATTCCTTGATTCACCATTAGCATTTTGTTCTTTCAAAGATTGTACTACCTGTTCACTTGCTTCATCAAACCAATTAGAAATGAAAACATATGCTTGATAAATGAGTTAAGAACACTAATATCTTACTTGAACTACGTGAACGGTAATGTAAAATTGACTTTTACCTCTCATTTTACCATTTCATTTGAACTTGGTTTGTTGGAGCTCTGGAGGTGCCTTTCCCCCCTGATTTTCACTAGCTGATTCCGGGAGATTCTTGTAGGTTTTAACCCCGTACAGAAATTACCTGCATAGGAATTCTAAATCGCAGAAAAAATAAACAATGCGAGAGCATAACACATAAAACACATATACACAAAGATTTCCCGCTGGATCTCAAAACCGAGACTACCAGCTTGGTTTTTCATTGTATTCCTTTCAATGTTACAATACATATTTATACATGCCGAAGCATCCAATACCATGGACCGAAAACCATCGCGTCCAAAACCATGGACCGAAAACCATAGGTAGGTTCGCCCAACCTAATATAGGGTCCAAA
>APFE030152289.1:2750-15215 GCA_000404065.3 Pinus taeda
ACGCTTTGACACAACTTGTTTTTTCAATTTTAAAGAGTCGAGAAAAAACAAAAGATGACTCTAGTCGCCTTCGATTTTTAATGAGCCTGAAGTGACAAGTGCTCAGAGGAACTTTTCTTTTAAGGAGTCTGAAAAGGAGCAAAATAGTCTTCTCTGGAAATCTAGGCAGAGGGGATTACCAAACCAATCGCAAAACTGCAGAATACTTTTTACAGTACGGCAGTCAATCTTCCCAAATGCTGTGTTCAGTGCATTGCAATCGATAGGGCGGCAGACACGTCTTCCTAAGGATAAAGGATGCAGCCTATTGTGGTCTCCCAATATATACTCGACGATACGTGGGAGCATAAGTCCGTACTGGCACTTGCCGTCTCAGAGTGGAGGAATCACCTAACCAACAATGAAAACAACAGTTACCAGGTTTTACGACGCCGGAATACGTCTCTAGCCTAGACCTCTAGACGTTGTGCGTTAGGTTCCAAAGCGTTGTTAGATTCATTAAATTTATTTTAAGTTGATCTTGCTTAAAAATTTGCCTTTCAGGTTCACTGCGTGATGTGTATACAATTTCTAAAATGCAGTCTAAGATGATAAACAAACGTTTAATCTTCTTTTGGCAATGAAAATCCTAGCTACTAAGGAAAGAAAGTTAAGAATCTTTTGTTGGCATTATGATTCTCGTTTGGTACTATGGCACAGGTTTTGTACTTGATGGCAACTCACTCTTGTGACAGATCTCAGTTCAGGCACTCAAAATCATGAAAATTAAGATACCCGCAGGTAATCCTAGAAGAAGCTGTGGACCCGCAGGTACGCCGACCAAGGAGTGCGTACATGCACGCAGGTGATACATTCAAAAGGTGTGGACCCCAGTTTCACTCTCTCCAATGCATAAAAGCGCGTACACGTGGGAATTTTCATGAATGGCTCATGGTATTAGTCCGACAGTTTTTGATCCTATGGTTTTGGTCCGTGGTATTGCATCTAAAGGTATTGATCCCAAGTATTGGGTTCATGGTATTGTGTTAGTATGGTTTTGGACCATGGTATTGTGAAAGGCTTGCCTATAAAAAGGAAAGGAGATCACTTGGCTAGACACTTGTGAAATTTGAATATCTTAAGATCTGAAATTTTGGGTGATTGGTTTTAAAAGCTAGATCTAAATCAAGGAGAAAACTTAAGGCGAATCTATAGATATGTCGTGATCTCTCGGGCGCATGAATAGATCTGTGGATCTGACTAATTGTGGCACTTTGGAGGACTTTTAATTAGGCCCTAATCAGAAGTCCGCAGGTGATCCAAAGGCGCAGTGTGGGGGTACGTAGCGCAGAAGAAGGTGCAGTGTGGGGGTACGCAACACAACAAAAGGCACAGTGTGAGGTACGCAGAGCAGGAGAAAGAGAAGTGCGGGGGGCACGCAGCTCAGCGAAAAACACAGTGCAAGGTACGCAGGTCAGAAAAAGGTATGGTGCGGAGGTACGCTGTAAGTCAGACAGTAAAGGTGCAGATCTGAAAAGAAGTACGCAGAGCAGAAGAACGACCAGTACGGATCTGTGCAGTTTAGTCTCAGAAGTGCTGTGGATATACACAGGCCCGTATTGGTGAAGTTGCGGACTTATCTTGAAACATTTGTTGACTGTATTTTATCTATGGCTGCAGAATTCTGAGTTTAGATTTCTGGTATTACTTTTCTGTTTACAGAATTCTGAAGAGTTGGGTGATTCATTGGTTTATTGTATAAGGAGATTGGGTGATTTGCTTGTACTTGATGATTATTTGATCTTCTTGGATCTAGTTTGAAAATTCATGAAACATGGTCCTTAAAGATGTAAAAAGAGCAAAGGGGGTTGTAGCTCCCTTCCAGGAGAAACTGGAAAATGAGAGAGAGTTGTAGCTCTCTACAGGTTGTAGCCTGCGTACTGGTAAAGGACTGCACCAGTACAAAATCATTGTAAAAGAAGTTTCTATTTGAAAGAAGATAAAGACATATTGCAGCAGGTGGTTTTCACCCACATTGGGTTTCCACCTTATATCTAGTGTTATTTGGTGTGACTATCTGTGTTTCTTGTTTATGCTCATTATTATATGGTACTGACATACAAGTTAATCATCAATATCTAAAGATTAAATTAAAGTATAAATCAGGAAGACATATTGAAAAGAAATTGATAATGCTGATTCGCCCCCCCTCTGAGTATTATTTCCAACATCTTTCAACAAAGAGCACTGAGCACATACTAAATGCACTGTCCTAAATCAAACCAAGCAGTCTAAATGCAAATGCACATGCATGTATTTGTTTTCAGCCTTCTTAATGTATGAATGACGATAAGAAAGCTAAGTGCAAATCTAAATTATTTTCAAAGTGACAATACTCAACAAATTTCTTTTCAAAATGAAGTGAAGGGAGGAGAGACACTTTGCGATATCGAAATGGAAATTGCTTTTCGACACTTTAAAAAATACTAATTCAAATCATATACAAGAGTAACTGTATAATTGACTATCAAGAACAATGGGGTTGTCTTCTATAACTGAAAATGATAGCTATGACACTTTCAGATTTAGAAACGACAGTTCGACTATGCTACTTCTTTGCAAAAGAGAACTGAAAATGGCGCACAATACATAAAAACACTTACAGTTCTTTGCACAATAGAGGCAGAATAATGTAGGAGAATGGGGTTTTCACAGAGATATATTGACCACAGACAGCAAAACTCCTGAATAGGACTGAAAATAGTGAGGAAAAAACCAAAGTCTGAAGGTAAAGTTAACCTTCCCTGACCATAGCACCTGTCACACAGTGAATTCAGTATGTAGCGCACCTACTGCACTCGGGAAGTGCGATGCATACAGACTGCCTTGAAGGCAGGGTGCGATGGTACCAGTGCGAGACTTTAAACGAGTTTTTACTCACAATTTGCAATTCAGTTCAAGGATTTAGGCCGAGTAGGTGATGTTCAGTATATGTAAATCACAGGGGTTGATCTAAGGAGGTTACTAGAGCCACCACTTAGGGGAATTAGACTGTTTGCGGATCGATTGTTTAATTCATAAACAAAACTCAGAGATAGACTGAGGCAACATTGATCTACTTTGCATTTGTATAGCAAATGCAGTTCGAAGGCTAGCTGGCTTGACTTCAGGCTCCGTCTGTAAGTTTATAAAAGAAACAAAGATAGGCTAACAAACAATCTAGTCACTCCCCAGCGGAGTCGCCATTTTGTTACCGAGAATAGTGTCCACTCGAAGCTGCTATTCCCACAGAGACTGGTAGCTAACTTAGAAACAAACAAGTAAATTCTACTTTCGCTTTCCTTTATGAAAATAGATAAGAGTGGAACAAAGGAGACCAACCTTAGTCTTGCGCTTGGTTTCCTTGTTTGATTCCTCTTCTTCCTGATAGATCTTTGCTACTTCTTCTTCATCTGTCCAGCTTCAAAGAGGACCTGTGGAATCACAACAACATACTACTATCGAAGAACATAGATCTATATTCATAAATAACATAGGACCAGATATGTGTTAACCATACAAATGCATATATAAGCAAACATACAAGAATATGGAGGAAAACTTGAATAGCTTTATTGGGATCAAGAGTAGCAAGAGGATTACAACCATATGTTCTGACCCAGCATCATCCGCCAGCAAGAAAGCCCTTCTTCACCTCAAGTAAAGCTTAGATCACCCAACACTATGAAGTTTCTCCAGAAAACCAACAACACTTCTCTACAAGATACAAAATTCCAGCCTTCGGATCTCTGTGATGAGGGATCCATATATAGATGATTGTAGGGGGACAAGTCATCTTCTGGGGTCTTGATTAGTGTCCTCTCTCTGATAGTTCTTGATTCCACTTAGAGAATGATGATCTCTTACTCATCCTTGGTCGAAAACAGAGAGGCAAGTGTCAGAGGGGAACCTTATGGAAGATTCCATGATCTTCCACCTCGCAAATTGTCCCTGCCATTTGTCCATTCCCGACCATCACACCCTACAGAGGAGAGAGGGGCCATTCAGTATGCATCGCACCCTTTACACTGGGAAGGTGATATGCATCGCACCCTCTACACTGGGTATTCAGTATGGTCCAATTTTGACCATTTCTGAGCAGTTGTTAGTGGAGAATCTCTGGGAGATGATGTAATCAGCTGAGCTTGTTCCTTTAGGTAGTGAAGCAACAATTTTAGGGACTTAGGAGCGCTCAATTTATGGACATTTATGATTGGGGTTGAAGTGCCCAAAAATGTCTATAACATAGACTTCTCCAAGGATTCATGTGTTGAGCGAATTTCAGACAAGTATTTTCATCTGTTATTGTCATTTTTCTCAAAGTTATTCATAATCTTATATGTGTTTCTCAATCTAAATTTTATAACTAGAATAATATTTCAGAACCTGTTTAATTACACTATCTTAACAAGTATGCATTTAAATGTTTTCTACCAATGTCTAAATTAAAGAATTCTTAATTCTCTTTGATTTAGATTGATTTCTTAAATATCGAGGTTAAAGGATTCTTAATTTCCCTTTGATTTTGATTACCTCTTCATTCCTCATTCGTTATCCAGTTCTGAGAACCCTTAACTACTCTCTCACCCCAAGTGAAACCCATTCACTCCTCTGTCTCAAAGATCTGAAAAAAACTCTGCTATCTTGCCCTTGGAACATCCCCTTTAGTGAGTTAATCCAGGTTTGCTTCCTTATTTTTTGACTCCATAGCCCAATGGTCTAAAATACATCAATTTATCCATCTGTCTAAGAGATCCCACCACCCAATATCAAACAAAATCAAACACCCCCTGAATAATCATAGCTAGCCTAAAAACATCTTAACTAAAACAAAGTTAAATTTTAAAGAGAGAGCCCTCTCTGAGCATCAGGAAAGCTAGGTCCTGATCTCAAAAAGTGGTTTGTGGTTGCCTTTCAGTTTTTCTTTCTTTTTACTTCAAAAGAATTATTAGAGTGATAACATTTCTGGCGACCATACTGAGCGCTTCGGTCCTCGGTCTCATAAAACTTTAAGGAAATCGAAAATTAAATCTTGAGCCCCTTAAGGACATTACCTGAAGTAAGTTGTTATAAAATTTTATAAAAAAAAGTTTAAAACTTAAAATTATGACTCCTAAAAAGATTCACTATACCAGGGCCAACCCAGATCCAAACCCTGCAACTATAGTGGATGACCCAAAGAGGATTTTAAGACAACCTAAAACAACTAAAACTTAAGCCAATAGTAGCAAGTTAGTTAGATCCAATTCACTCCTTGAGAAGTTGTCAACTTTAGAAGACATCCCTTTCGATTTGTCATTTGACCTCTCATTATTCAGAACTAAATCTGAGAATCCAATCCACGAAACAATCTTAGATCCTGAGTTCTTTTAACTCATTGAATAAAAAAGGGTTATTCACTCAAATTTAGATAAATTAGTTGTTGATACTTTTGATAAATTAGAAGCTCAGGCCTCTAAATTGATAAGTAATGTAGGTGATTCTTACATTCAACATTCTACTGAACTAGCTTCCCTTACTACTGTTGTCCTTGGAGTTTCTTCATAAACTTCACTTGTTGTAAATCCACCTTCCTTTACCACCACTCCGCCAATTGTATCTACCACAATTCAATCACCTAAACCACTTATTAATCAATCATCTTCATCATCATCTAGTTCACTTCCATCAGTTTCAATCCCTTCTTCAACCACCACAACTTTACCCCCAAGTCAAACCAGAATCACAGCAATGGCAAATAGACATGCTCCTCTTGTTTTACCTGCCCAACTCCATCCCATGCCTACAGATTATCAGAGTAAGATTTTCCTATTTGATGCTACTGGTCATTACACTGCCCAGTAACATGTAAACAAGATGTCTGACTTTTTTGAATTGCATGAAATAGATGAAGCAGATGTCCAGATGAGATTGTTTGCCCAAACTTTAATTAGTGATATCAAGAAGTGGTTCAAAGCCTTTCCTGCCAGCCATATTATAGACTTAGAAAATTTTCAAAGGTTATCCATTGATTGATGGGAGAGAAAGAAGAACCCATTGCAAATACTTTCTGAATATGAAAATATTAAAATAGCTCCTAACAAGTCAGTTCAAGACTATTGCACTAGGTTTAATAATATTTATAATGCAATTCTAGCCAACATTAAGCCTCCACTTGACCTAGCATTAATTAAGTTCCCTGATGGTTTTGATGCTGACATGTCATACTAGCTAAAGGAGATAAATCCTGAAACACTTGAACAAATCCAGAGTAATGTTGTCAGTGTAGAGGCCAACCTGTTAGCTAAGAAAGCACAAATGAGGAATGAAAAGAAAGTTGTATTTAAAGAAGAAGCTTCAAATTTAGATGGAAAAGTAGATGTTTTAGCCAAAAATTTAGAAAGAATCATGAATAGGTTAGATAACATGGATAGGAAAAATCAATGGGAGAATCAACAACAACAACCCCCAATAAGAAACCCAAATTTTAGGAAGAACCCTAATATTACAAAAAATGCTACACGAGACCAACAGATTAGGCCCCCCTTCCAAGAAAACTATGTTGACGATTCATAGAACCAAGAAGCAGAGGATGATACCCAGATTTACTTACTGGAAAACCACAGAAGAAGACACTATTTTTCTTACTGAAGAAGAACAGGAGTTATATATACTTCAACAGTTACAGTTAGAATCTGGTGAATATTTTGATTTTAAACAGGGATATGAGTCAGCTATTTATGAGGTACACAAACAATATAGCTTGAGAAGTAAGAAGAATAATGAGACTCCCATTAAAAGATCAATCCAAACTCAGACTAAGATAATAAAAGAAGCTCCAGTAAACAAAGTATTGCAAATTCTCCCTAGGGGAACACCTGAAATTTCAACCCCTAGGATTGTAGATATAACCTCCACTGAAACCCAAACAGAGCCAATAATTGAAAACAATGAAGATAAAAGAAATCAAGGCAAAACAGTAGAAACATAGACTGAAATGCCTACCACTAAGAATCCCAAACAGGATAAAGACACTCAAACTGCACACATTAAGGAAGATCTAAATCAAACAACCAACCTCAGCTCCCTTTCAATATTAAAAATGAAATAACTAAATTAAAGATATCAATTCCTTTGATTGAACTGGTAAATAATGCAACTTATAGGTCATAGATAACTGAGACTTTGAACATAGGAGAGGGAGAGGATTCTGTTAATTTGAATGATGACCAGTATGAATTTTTGTTTGGCCATGAGGCCAATGGAATTCATCAATAAGGCGGAGTTCCTCCTTTTTTCATCAGCCTAATCATTCATGATAAAATTTTGCATAGTGCTATGTTAGATTTAGGAGCATCCCACAATCTCATGCCAAAGAAAATAATGGAAAGACTGAACCTAGAAATTACTAGGCCTTATAAGGATTTATTTTCTTTTGACTTCAGCTAGGTTAAATGCCTTGGTCTAATCAAAGACTTATGTGTAACTCTTGTCTAGTGCCCTGCAAAGAGCATTCAAATGGACATTGTAGTTGCAGACATCCCACCAAAATATGGAATGCTACTATCTCGCTCATGGGGAGAAAAAATGCAAGGATCTTTGCAGTTGGATATGTCTTATGCAACCATATCTGTTTTTGGCCAACTAATAAAATTATATAGGGAGACCTTGATGAAGTACATAGTCAGTAGTGAGGAAAAGCCCCAAAACTTTCCCATATAATCCATGCATTCAGGTATGGACTCTTTAATCTTATAAAATTCAGAAACTGATAAAAAGGAAATCACAGCCAAATACCTTAAGTATAGAATAGCTGAGAGTAAGAACATATTCCATGAGTCACTTTGGCATTTAGACTTTGATGGGTATGTAAATAAGTTAGGGGCTCGTGTAGGAGTGTGGATCCATAATATGGAAAATAACCATGCTGAGGGACATGCTTTCAGATTGTATTGAACTTCCAATGTACCAATAACATGGCCGAATATGATGCCCTGATTCTAGGGTTACAATTGGTTAGAAAATTGGGAGCCAAAAGAGTTTCCATCATGGGAGACTCAGAGCTAATTATGAAACAGATAAGTGGTGAATACTCTGTCAACAACCCTAGGCTTGGTAGATATAGGGATATTGTTTTATACTTGATTAAGGACCTCCCGGAATAAAACTTTGCTGCCATTCCTAGAAAACAAAACATGCAGGCCCACAGTTTGGCAACCTTTGCTAGTACTTGTAAATTGCCATTCCAACCAAACCACCAGTACACTGCAGAAGTCAAACACATGCTTGTTATACTAGATAACCTTAAGTATTGGCAGATTTTCTCCTAGGACTTTCAAATCTACGATTTCATGAATAATGAAGGTGAATTTTAGAACTATAAGATAGATACTAATTGTACAATAGACAAAAATGAAGAAAACAACTTAGATAATAATGTAGAAAACAACTTAGATGTAAATATTTTTGATATAACTAAACCAACTAAATTTAACAAACTAGAAATAGGTAATTTAGAAAATGTAGAGATAGATGAAATAATGGATGATGATCTTGAGATTCTTAATTTGAAAGATAATTTTTTTCCTAAAGGATTAGTACCTTTAGAAGATTTGTTTGACTCTAATGATGTAGCTAGAAAACCCAAGATGGAACCTCTGAGAGCTGACATAGAAGAAGTTAATCTAGGAACTGAAGATAATCCAAATCTAATTAAGATATCTAAATCCTTACCTCCAAAGGAAAAGTTCAAGTATATAAATCTGTGTAAAGAGTTCCAGGATGTATTTACATGGAGTTATGAAAACTTAAAATCTTATGACACCATCATAATCCAACACAAAATACCTCTAAAAGAAGATCATAAACCTTTCAAACATAAACTTAGGAGGATAAACCCAGTTCTCATGCCATCCATAGAAATAGAGGTTAAAAGAATGTTTGATGCCCAAATAACAACCCCCATTAGATACTCACACTAGTTTTCAAACTTAGTTACAACTAGGAAAAAGACAGGTGAAATTAGACTTTGTGTAGATTTTAGAAACTTGAACAAGATCTCTTTAAAAGACAACCACCCCTTACCAAAAATGGACCATATATTGCAAAGGGTAGTGGGCTCATCTAGGATTTCACTGTTAGATGGATTCTCTGGCTATAACCAAATATTAGTCCAACCTGAGGACCAACCCAAAACTGCATTTACTACTCCTTTGAGTACCTTCATGTATTTCAATATGCCCTTTGGATTAATGAATGCAGGTACCACATTTCAAAGGGCTATGGATATAACTCTTTCCAAGGAAATCCATGATTTCTTAGTAGTATACTAGGATGACATCACAAACTTCTCTAAATCTGACAATGAACACTTAGACCACCTCAGAAAAATATTTATCAAATGCAGGAAATTTTGGATTTCTTTAAATCCTAAAAAGACACTTTTCAGTCTTGAAGAGGGAAAGCTGTTAGGACAAATCATATCTAAAGATGGGTTAGGATAGACCCTGCTAGAATAGAAGCTATTTTGACCATTTCCCATCCCCGAAACATTAAAGAGATACAATCTTTTTTACGTAAGATTAAATTTCTTAGGAGATTCATCTCAAATCTAGCAGAATTAATTAGGGAATTAAATAACATGCTAAGAAAGGACTTGTTAGGCCCCTATATCAATGGGTGTCATATGTCATGATTGACTTGATGAGCTATGTAATATGTTCATACCTTTTCTTGTTGCAAAGGTTTTCCATATTTTCAAAAAATAAAAAAATTTAAAAAATGTAAAGAGGGTATACCCTAAAAGAAAAATCAAAGGGTAAAAAGAAATAAAAGATAGTCAAAAAATGAAAAAAAATGAACCCCAAACAAAAGATAGACCAAGAAAGTGTGCAAGTCCAAATGCCACTACTTTTTCACTTTGTGTAATAAACAATTGTGTGCAGCTTGTCACTTATGTCACAATTCATGAATAGTCAAACTGTTTAAACTTAGCTAGTTCATTTTCAAATCCATGTTGTAGAAATAGAGAATAAATATCTGACCAAACAGTGTAATCTTGGCAGATAAATAGATAGGTAGAGTGAAAAATGAGCTCAACAGTTTAATCTGAGCCCTTGGATGTAATAAGTGTAGACTTAGATAGGCTTTGCCATGTAAAGAAAAGAAAATTTGATAAGGGTTTGCCAGTCTAGTGCACCCTAATAAAGAAGAAAAAATGCTAGGTTAAAGTAGGTAGGGTAGGTAGATGATGTTGCAAAATTATATGTGATGAATGATGACACTAAGTATGTTAATATTTTACTTTCATCACAAGGCCAAGGCATACAGCACATTGAAAGCATCTCAAGCAAAGAAAAGTCAGAATAATTAACTCCCCTTCTCATTTTCCTTAATTATTCACTAATTTCCCCTAAGTGCTAAGGTATTTCTTAAACTGGAGGGGCTCAAAGCATTTCTCTGACTTCTAAAGGGATCGGACCCTCAGCCCAATAATTTAAAAGCCTAAGTACTTAAAAATCATTCATGAATCATTCATTCACTTCACAAGTCTTTTCCTAAGTAAAATCCTATTTTACTTAGGAAAATTTCATATATTTCTCATAAAAAAACCCTTTTTTTCATTTAAGCCTAAGTTAAATACACAAATCAAATGTTTTTGCACTTAGTGTTTCTTCATTTCATCATCATATTAATTTTTAACTGATATTATATAAATCCTTGATAATGTTTACCCTTTCCCGTATTATGTAAATATGAAAAACCCCAAATTTCTATATATCTCGCCCCTGGTTAATTATAATCATAAAGAATCCGTAATTGGGATTAATTAGTTAATCTGTAACTAATTAACAGCCCATAAATCCCCCCGCCGCATCAGTATGGGATTAATTAACCCTTATGGTTAACTAATAACTTTCCCCGACATATCCTGCCACCCTCGATATAATTAATTAACTCTTTAATGTATCGGGCCCGCTCCATTATAAACCCGTAATCTCATATCGCACCTTCCATCAACCGTCTGATCACGTCCTCCAGATCTGACGACCATTATGAATATCGCGCGACCCTTTGTGACCGCATGTTAGCACGCGATCACAAAGCAGTTTTGCACAGTGCCTCTACCACGTGTTGAAAGATCGGTGGAATCGCTGGCTCTAGGTTTATTATCGCCCGCCCCCAAAAGCAGTGCAATATGAAACCGCTTACTGCCCTCCCACATACGATAAAAATGCCATGTCACTCACCACTGACATCATCTGTTTGTAAACGAAAAAACCCTACCAACCCTTGACTTTGTAAATAAAATAAACAAGTCGTTTTCGTTGTTTTGTACTGTAAACCTGTGCGCCCATGCAAAAGAACGTCAAGGTCAATAGTTCAAAGTTTTCAGCTACCAACTTGCTCAAAAAAATCTCAGCCAACATAGCCTAGAGCCTTTTAGCCACTACCAGTACCTGTTATTTCACTGTTCATTCCCCGAACAAAAGTATTTATCCAATTCCCGAAAAAGCCATGCAAGTTCTAGTTTTCGATTGTAATTTGATAGAAAAGGATCCAAATTCATTACAATTCAGTCTTTGTTTTCATATAAGTTCCCAGACCCTCTGTTTTGCTCATTTTTCAAAGAAAACTTAAATTCCCTTTCTGAATCCACAAGAACCAGAAATGGAAACCTTGGTGGCTTTGAATGTTGCACCTATAAATGCTCCTCATAAAGATTTGGACTACCTACCTTTGGCAAACCAGGACTTCCAAATAAAAGACCTTGCCACTGATAAAAATCACTTCAAAGTCTTTTTCCAAAGTAGAGATAATTATTTGAATGGCTTTGATGTTCTGGGACTGTGGGAATCCAATCTTCCTATGTACTTTCTCCCCTCAGTCCATGTTTTTCCTGATATAATTCATCAATGACATGCCAATTATGACCCTAACGGCAGAGCAGTTATGTCTCCTAGCCAAACAATCATTTTCCTAATAACTGCTGAATCCATAAATGAGATGTTGCAATTTCACTCCAGTCAAGCCCTCACTCCCCTTTCCATTGGAGATTTACTTGAGAAATCAACTAAATTATCCCAATCAGAGTTGAATCTCCTCTGTCAGACTTTCATGTTGCCTAAACATCAGCCTAAGGGCCCATCTCCTTATCTGCAAACTTTCTTCACAGATATGGGAAGACTCATTGTTGATATCATATCTTTGATTATAGGATTCAACACTAGTGAGTTTGTTGATGAGTTAACCCTAGTGTTGTTGTCAATCTTCACTCCTGGACAACCCCCTGCTGTTAAGTATGATTATGCCTCATTTATTTCTAATAAGATTCATGACCAGTTCTTGAGACTGGAAAATGAAGGAGTTTTCAAGTATTACACCTTCATTTATCATCTCATGTTGTATTATTAGTCAAAAAACTTCCCTTTTCCTGTCATGAAACTTGACACCAAAGGTAATCCAAGG
>APFE030152293.1:5050-23997 GCA_000404065.3 Pinus taeda
TTAAATAATCATAATGATTAGCATAGTAGTCTTACAAAATAGTGTTACAAAATAGTAAAACATAAAACAAACAAACAAGCAAACAATATAGTAATAACATGAATTAAATAATTATAATGTGATGTAGGAGCATCCAGCTCACCATGACTGGGTGAAGTCTCTGCAAGGTCAAAGAAAAGTTGAATTTAATTTTATTTAGTCTTTTTGTTGATTGACAGGAAAGTAGTAGTACTTTTATTATTTTATTTTATGTTAGTTAAGGGTAGTTGAATAGTTATAGTTATATGTTGATATGTTGTTAACAAACTGTGATTATCCTTTTATTTTAAATGGAAAAAGAAAAATGTATTTGAAGAGGAAATCCTGTCATAACATAAACGAATGTCTAATAACAAGTAACTGTAAGAGTCTGTAACTGGAAAAAGCAACTGTACAGTTTCATTAACTAGAACAAGGAACCTATAAATGTAACAGGAAAAACCATGTAAGGGGTTCAGTTCAATACCTCTCACACTCAAATAAAAGTAACAACAGAGAATTCAACGTTCTGTCCATTTATATGCTTACTGTAAATTATGTTTTCTGTTTCATGATTATTTGAATACACAACTAGCTATGTATAGATTCTTGTAAACAAATACTTCGTTGCGTTTCCGAAGAGATACAACCAGTGAATGCAACAAGACTAAGGAGTAGACACGATATAAGGGTTTGTAATTCATTGTAGCAGGAAGCAGAAGTAACCAGAACTTCACAGAGGCCAAGCACGTACAGGCCGAGCGAAAGTTTCCACATTGCATCTCAAATGATAACCAAGTAACATTGCAAGAAAATTCACAGCATTTGTGTAACAACAAAATTATACATTGAACTTCAAACAAACTAAAAGCGTATGACAACAATTCCGGCCATGAAATCCCAAGAAGGAAAACAACATACGTCAACTAGGTAATTCAAAAACAAAACCAATACTATTATATTTTCTCGGAGGAATTTCTTGCCAAATATAGCAAAGTCCAGTGTATTAAATTTATACAACAGAACTATAAAACCAGAATCATGCACAGTCAAAGCCTGAGCCACAAATCCTAGGCGCGGGTTTCAATCATAACATTTATACACGGCGTAGACACACAGACCCTAAACAATAAACCCCAGGTGAGGGTTTAGGAAGGAGCCACAGCTACACAGGAAATTTCAGTCAATATATGGTGGAAACCAAAAGTTCTGACGAACCAGAGCATCGCTCATAGTGAGCGTTTAACAAACCCTTCGCACTCAAAGAGTAGAGTCAAAAAGACTAAGACGACGAACTGCTAGAGGTTAGAAGAGGTAGAGCCTGCCAGGCAAAACCGAGGCGTGGGACACCAAACCCTCCAACAGCAAACCCCAACACCTGCACAGCCGAGAATACACAGGTGTTAGTGATATATTGTAATAGAAGTGTAATTACAGAGCTGGAATAAAAATTAAGCCATTAAGAATGCCAACAAATTCCTGAGGGTTTGTAGTGAGGCTAGAGACCAGTGTTCCAGTGATAGCGTCGACGGACTGAGGAGAACAAGGAGCAATCCAAGTCAGGAAATGTAGAAGGAGGCTCATGAGTTGAAAACAGAGAATGATAGATTACTTGTGCGTGCCGAAGATGGAAGAGAGCCATCGAGTAGAGCCTGAAAGTAAATAGACGTTGAGTTTCCAAACAAGATTAGAAACATTAGTGCATGAGTTAACATATGGTGGCCTAAGAGCCCATGGTAGAAAGAAACCAAAGACAACAAAGATCTTACCCTAGCAACTACAGGACGAGTCACAACCAGCTATGAAGAAAGAAACAAGGACCAATACAGTCATAGCTCTGAGCAACCAGCAACATAACCGGGACTTGCTGCATAGCTACCCACTGAACCTCGCAAAGCATTGCAGAGGAAACCTATTATGAAACCAGCTCAAGAAAAGATATAAAAGATAGATCAACGCCTTAGAATTCAGCCTCTTCGAGGGGGCAACCTCCTTTACATTACATAAATGAACAATTCTTGGATGATACAAATGAAAAGACCTCCTTTCTATATATAGGAGTCTAAGGTCATAACAAATCAAAACCCACTTAACAATAATAAGGTAAGGCACAATAATAACAAAGTGGGCTTTAAGGGCCACAATAGTAACAATATGGGCACAATAGGGGCACAACAATATTAATAAGGGGTACAACTACAATAGTAATGGGATAATCACTAGTATTATAGGGACCCAACATGCCCATCTCCTTCAAAAAGTGTTGTCCTCAACACTTGAGTAGTTTTGGATGCTTCTGTATAAAATTCTCATCCTCCCATGTGGAATCTTCAGCAGATAAGTTCTTCCACTTGACAAGATACTCTGAAATTGATCAATTTCGTAGCTGTCAAGTTCTTATTTCTGTGACTGCTTCTGGTTCCAATATAATTTTTCCTTCCTCGTCAAGTAATGGAAATATTATTTGAACTAGGAGCATATCGCCTATAACCTTCTTTAAACATGAAACATGGAAAACTGGGTGCAATCGAGAAGCTGTAGGAAGCTCCAATTTGTATGCCATAGTACCAATCTTTTGCAACACCTTGTACGGACCATAATACTTTGGCGATAATTTATTATCCTCTTAGCTTGCTTGAGGGACATTTGCTTATATGGTTGTAGCCGTAGGAATACCCAATCACCTACATCAAAACTTTTTTCGCTACGATGTTGATCGCCTGTTGTTTCATTCTATTCTGTACCAACACGAGGTTATCCTTTAAGAGTTGGAGGACTTGTTGTTGATGTTCGATGTGATGTTCCACTGCTTGAACCTTAGAATTTTTCTCTTAAATATGATGTGATGGATGGTGGTTGATACCCATAAAGTGCCATAAATGGGGTCATTTTTGTTGTTGTATGGAAGGAAGTGTTATACCACCATTCAGCCAGAGGCAACCATTTAACCCATTGTGTCTCTTTATCAGATACAAAGCAACAGAGATATCCTTCCAAAAATTTGTTTACTATCTCAGTTTACCCATCAGATTGAGGATGATAAGATGAGCTATGAGCTAACTGAGTACCAAGACAAGAAAATAATTTTGTCCAAAAATTTCCAATGAAAATGGGATCTATGTCACTTACAATAATCTTTGGGTTTCTGTGTAGCTTTTGAATTGTTTCCATAAATGCAGTAGAAACTGTACTGGCTTTAAATGGATGTGATAATGCACAAAAGTGTGCATACTTGGTAAGTTTGTCAACTACCACCATGATGAAATTCTTTTCCTTAGACTTGGGTAAACCTATGATAAAATCCATTGAAACCTCCTCCCAACGTTGGCTTGGAATGGATAAAGGTTGTGATAGACCCGGGGTCTTAATTGTTTCAACTTTATTTTGTTGGCAAACCAAACATTCCACCACAAAATTTTGAATATCTGATTTAAGGCCATCCCAAAAAAATTCCTTCTTAACCCTATGGTAAGTTTTTAAAAATCTTGAGTGCCCTCCTAAGGGAAAAGTGTGCAATTCCATAAGAATCTTTTGTTTAAGTTGGGAACTCTTACAGAGGTATAAGCAATATTTGTAACATAACGAATCATTTTTCCAGCTAAATGTATCAGATGTACAGGAATATTGTTGTAAATTTTGAATAAGTTCCCACACTTCTTCATCATTCTTCCATTCCTCCATTGCTTCGTTTATCCAATCTGGTTGGATAATAGAAATGGTGCACAACAAAGCTTCCACATCCTCATCCTTTCTTGAGAGTGCATCTGCCACCACATTTTGCTTCCATTTTTTGTATACGATTTCAAAGTCATAACCCAACATCTTTGTGACCCACTTTTGTTGCTCTTCAGAGGATAATCTTTGTTCTAAAAAGTATTTAAGGTTATCATGATCCGTTTTGACCTTGAAGTGTCTTGCCATTAGGTAGGGTCGCCATTTCTTAAGTGCATATAGTATTGCCAACATTTCCTTCTCATAAATAGCTTTGTGTAAAAACTTTCCCTTGATTGGAAAACTTTCAAAAGCAATGGGTCTTTCATCTTGCATTAAAACAACACAATTCCATTTCCTGAAGCATCACATTCCACAATAAAGGTTTTTGTGAAGTCTGGTGTAGCTAAGACTGGTGCTTGGCACATTTCCTCTTTAAGATGTTCGAAGGCCTTTGTTGCTTCTGGAGTCCATGAAAATGCATCTTTCTGCAATAATGTTGTTAGAGGTGTTGCTATTCTCCCATAATTCTTAACAAACTTGCGATAATACCCCGTTAACCCGAGAAATCCTCACAGATGCTTTATGGATGCGGGAATTTGCCATTCCTTAATGGCTTTAATTTTGCTAGGGTCTACCTTAACTCCTTCATGAGATACAATATGACCCAGATATTCCACCTCTTGTACTCCAAAGAAACATTTGGATGTTTTGCATATAATTGTTTCTCCTCTAATAGTTGTAGCACCCTGACAACATGTTCAACATGATCCTTCCAAGACTTGCTGTAGATTAGTATATCATCAAAAAATACTAACAAAAATTTTCTAAGGGTGGGTTTGAATATGGAATTCACCAAACCTTGAAATGTAGAAGGTGCATTGGTAAGGCCAAAAGGCATGACCAAAAATTCATAATGACCCTCAGGAGTTCTAAATGTTGTTTTCGGAATGTCTTCAGTCTTCAGTTTGATTTGATGATATCCTGAATGAAGATCCAACTTGGTGAAGTAAATTGATCCATGAAATTCATCCAGTAATTCATCAATGACAGGAATGGGAAATTTTTTAATAGTGAGCTTGTTCAGCTCCCTATAATCTGGACACGTGTGCCATGATCTATCCTTCTTGTGCACCAATACTACTGGAGCAGAGAAAGAACTTTGACTAGGTTGAATTATACTAGCCTCTAGCATTTCTGCAACCATATGTTCAATTTCACTCTTTTGGGCATAGGGATATCTGTACGGCCTGATGTTTGGAGGAACACTTCTTGGAATTAGATGAATAGCATGATCATGATCATGAATAGGTGGGAGACCTTTGGGAGTCTCAAATACCTTAGAATGATTGTCCAAGACTTTTTGGAGATCTCGAGAAATAGATGATTTTGATGTGGAAACATCTAGCGAACATAATTGTGCAATTACACCTCTTTGTTCCCTTTTTAGAAGCTTTTTCATACCATTAGAGCTTATTATCTTTCTTGGTTTCCCTGCAATACCCCTTAATTCAACTTCCTTTACTTCCGCATAAAATTTCATGAAAAGTTCTTGAAAATTGAAAGCTATTGTACCCAAGGATTTTAGCCATTGGACTTGCTAGAGTTGATCTAGTTATCCCTCCGTCAAAGATCAAAGCTCTTTTTGCATTTCATGTTTAGGCATCCCATAAGTTTCGATCAGTTGCATTTCGTTAGGCATGCCATAACTCTGACGGAATGGTTTGTTTCACTCATTCCCCTCGTGCTTGGCACTGCTGGTTTAGGTCTATTCATAAAAACAAGTTTTCAAAGGTCATTTACAGTCATGTTTTAAATTTTTAGGTCTTAGGTCTAGGGTTGAGTCAATTTTGTTTTGAAAAGTCTTAGAAGACCAGCAGGCCAGAGGGATGTCTTTGATAGATCGTAACTTCAACAATTTTCATCATTGTACAGATACATTAGGACTTCTCTTCAAAACTCTGTTTTGAAGATAAGTCGCCATCTCATTTTTGTAAAAAATTTCAAAATTTCAGTTCCTGAAATTGTCCAAGCGCAGCCTTGGTCTCCTTTACCAGAGCATATCACAGCTATCCCTGCAAAAAATCAACAAAAACATTAGTCCAAACCTCAGCAAATTATAAAAAATAAAAAAAGCAGTGTTCTATTTAAAGACCAAAAGTGAAAAGTGCCAAACGTTACAAAGTGGGGTTTTGAATCAATTACATTCAAATAAGATATTTTGTTTGCTTATAAATTGGGACAACAAGTTCATTTCCACCCAAAATCCCCAAAGCAACATCGTTCCTAAGTATTTGAGAGCCAAAGCCACGAATTGCATGCTGGTGGACAGTGTTGGAGGGTGCGCTACGCATTGAAACTATGTGCTACGCACCGGGCAGTGCGCTATGCATTGGGCGAGTGCAACCTTTGTAAAAATACATAGGCGCTACACATCAGGCCGTGCACTACGCATTGAAACTGTGCGCTATCCACTCATTCCAGCACCATATTTATGCACCCAGATTGTGTCTAATTGCCTCCAAAGCTGCAAGTAGGTGTTCTTTGACTGACTCAATCAATTTCAATATTGTTTATAGTGTGTTTGAAGAGAGGAGGTGATGTGTTGGGTATAAGAAATCAAATGGAACCCTAGGCCCCTATCAAAATATTTTTAAAGGGTATTAAAGGACATATGGGTAATCGGTGAAGATTTTTCTGCCTTTCCTTGGTGAAATATAGCTCCATGCCCGTTTGAAAGCTTTGAGCCAACAACACTTCATACCCTTGTCCATTTTTCAAACTGTCTTTGTGACTGTTTTATGCCCAAATACACCAAACAGAATGTCCATTATGGCATAACTCGTATGATGTTTCAGTTGGTTTTTTGAGTATGTATTGAAATTGGGAATTCACTACACCTACAACATACATATTGCAGACGTCCTATTGCAGTTATTGTGTTTTCAAAGCCATGTCAGATACAAAGTCAGTGTATGAGCAGGAAAATGACAGTGATTCCACAACAGAGGGGAATGTGCCACAAAGGCCTCGCAGAGGTGGCAAAGGTGGTAAACATCTTAGAGAAGAGCCCACTTCTATGGTACAATTGCAGGCTTTCCCACTTGCCATGGATTTTTTTCGCCATCAATCATGCTATCATTTTTGTGAGCTAATTTCACAATTTCAGCATCATCGTGAATTAGCTCGCTTGTTTGTTCTCCATTTACATGATGGCCATGTAAACCTCGCTGGCGTTAATTTCATTTTGTCACCAGAGACTATTGCAGAGGCCACGAGATACCAAATATCAGGGAGCAATGGAATAAGCGTCAGCAGCTAGAGAAATCATATTATGAGCCATATATTAAACCAAGGTATATGAAGCACTTGAGCACAGTTTTTCCTTTCCACTACCTGAATGATCGATTTGCACCTTTGATGAAACTCATCATTCGGTATTTCAGTTGTGAGGGCAGATTCTCGCGTCTTTATGCATACCATGTCCGTTTGTTGATGCATTTTACAAGGGTGCGTCTAATGAACATTCCATACTTTATGTTCTGCAACATAGAGAGGATGGTGCCTTTAGTGCAAAGGAAGAGCCCAGCACATCAACATAGGAGCATATATCATTATGCATTGATCAAGATCGTGGTGATTCATCAGTTGGCACAGTAGGGCATTACCTGGGAGGATTTTATTTCTCGTGACTTCTTCACAGTGCCTCAGCCACCTCCCGAGATATTTCATGATGAGGGAGCGCCTTCACAGCAGTTTGACATTCTTGAGACCAAGCATGTCAATGCTCCAGTGTATATGACATATCAGCGAGGCCACAGGGCCTTATTTGCATCTGCACGACGAGTACTATCTCCACCCAGGGTGGAAGGGATCTCATTGACTTCATCAGCACAGCGAGTATTATCTCCACATCATGTGGAAGGGGTTTCGCCTTCTTCTTCAGCACAGGTATAGATCCAGGATAGGGGCAAGAGGCCCATGTTTGATGAGGGTCCTTTAGGAGGCCAGGACATGGATATCATTGATATTGATGCTAGCTCTCCTAGCTCGGAGCTAAAGGAGATCATCTGAGAGCAAAGGGTTGAGAATGAGTCGCTGCAAAAGAAATTGCAGATGGCTAAGTGGGTGATCAACTACTTGGAGCAGCACAACAAACAGTTGGAAGATGAGCATACACTTTATGAGTTGCGGAAAATCCGGGAAGACCGAGAATTGGCCCGAAAGAGACCCGGTGATTTGACACCTATTGATCGAGAATCAATGCTCATCCGGGTGAAGACTCATTTGGAGAAGTTGTTGGCGAAGGCAAACAGAGACAAGGACATGCTTCGTCATATGAAAACTCACTATTGGGCTCGCATGCATGTTTGCAAAGCAAAAATGAAGATACTTAAGAGGCATTTGAGCAAAGCGCTAAAACAACGAAAAAGGCCCGATCCACTTCGAGTTTTCGCTGAGGCTTTGTTGGCTGGGCATCATACATGATGGAGGGTTTTCACTCCGAATTTGAGAAAATTCAGAGAAAATTTTGTCGCTTTGAAATTTTTGGCTTGCAAAACAGGTTTTTTGGCTCAACGCGTAGCGTGCTACCCATAAGATTGGGAGGTCCAAATCACAAATGGCTTGTAGTTTTGGATTTTTCATGATGAATTATACATGCTCAACTATTTCCAAAGCATTTCATCAAGTTCTGGGTAACCAAAAGGCTCAAAAACATCATGAAAATCACCTTTCTGCCACCTTTTCCAACAACAGGAAGTACCTCTGGGAGAATACAGTTTTGAGGTGGCAAATGAACTTCAAATTGAAAAATTCCACTTGGGTTGGAAAGTAGAAATCCAGGGATTTCCAACGAGCTATCATAAGATCAATTTGGATGTCAGGAAGTGCCCCAAAAACATGCTCAAATGTGCGCTACGCATACAATTTTTGGTCTAGTTTTCATTCTTCAGCTCAGGAAATGAAGCCAGTTTGACCAGTTTTGACTTGTGATGTGATTTTTCATCCCTCTTGATGTAATTGATGAAACATTATGTTATTTTGGACTCACTTTTACCTATTCTAGATGATTCATTCACAAAATAGCAAAAATTTAATGAATGGATGGGTTTCCTAGCTTATAGAGGCAAGTTGTTTTGACTGCCTAGATTGTAGTGCTTTGTTTAGAATTGGTTGAAACAGCTCCTAAGATGATGAGCTCGACCCCTAGAGGCAAGGGAATGTGTTGTCTTGCCTATATTATGTATTTTCTTAGTCATTTTCAGGGTTGGACTCTTGGGAATAGCTTGATACACTATTGTACATATTTTATCTGCATTTTTGGCAAAGGAAAGACTAGGGTTTTGCAGCACTATTTGGGATTCATGTGGCTTTATGTGTTGATGGTGTGTTTCTTTCAGTATTTTTAAGTTTTTTATGTGCATCACTTTCCTTCTCTTATCTTCTGCAATTGAACAAATGAAGTGTTAAGGTAGAATCCATAATTTGCTATGCTCTACCTTTAAGTTTGTTTAATTTTCCATGTTTTCATCTGTTTAGGGAGAATCCTTGAAAGTTTCTTGTTCTCCTTAACCTCTCACCAGTCAGATCTATTCATTCAATCACTTTAAAGGCATCAAAACAATCGCCTATCTTGCCCCAAGTAGATCTCTGCAAAAGTTGTGCCTCATCCCCGCACCCAAAATTGCCTTTCCCTTGAATTCAACTAAACTCCAAAAAATCAATTTCAAAATCCTTGTACTTCATACCTAGCCTAAAATTAGTCATCAATTTAGTCATCTCGAGCCTCATTGATTACCTTTTGCCGAGATTGACTCGGAGAGAGCCCTCTCCTGTTCTCGTAGGGCTAGCTACGAGGCTGAGCGTGGTTTGATGTAGCCTTGAGTTTTACCTTATTTTAGCCTAAGATAGATTTCAGCGCTAACATAGTGGCGACCATACTGGGGAAGAAATCTCAATGATTTTCTTGCTGATGAGTTTGTTTCATGAGTCTTAGACGGAGTCTGAAGTCACGCTAGGTAGCTTTCGAAATGCTCTTACTATGCATAAGCGAAAGTAGATAAATGTTGCTTCAATCGATCTCCGGTTAGCTTGTGAATACTTGATTTGCAAATCACCCCAGTAATTTTGTTCGTTCTAGACCTTTGGATGATTGAGTCTAGAAGTCGTTTGGCTGAATTATTTCAATTCTTTTAATCTTTTGATAAACACACTGGCTTCAAAAAGACATACAAGAGCTAATCCAGATCCTAACCCGCCCCCTGTTTACGACAATCCAAACTTAATTCGAAAGATCCTCCGTCAAGAAAGCTTGGCGACTCCCGTGGTTAAATCTCATTCATGTCCCACAATTTTTGAATACCTTGAAGAACTTGCTTTTGATGAAAAGTTTGAATTGTCATTGTTTAAAACCAAGTCTGAAAACGCTCTTGATTCTATAGTTCCAAATCCTGATTTTGCTGCAACTCTTGAATTTGAAAAACACAATAAATTAATTGAAAATTTTATCTTGAGGCACCTTCAGACCAACATCCAAGCTGCAAATCTTGCTGATTTCTTAGAAGCTGTATCTGCAAATATTGGATCTACTGTCACGACTTCCGATTCGAGAATTCCTACTGAACCGCATTTCATTCCTACCATCCTTGTGAAACCTATAATTACTTATTTAGAATCTGCAGCCAATTCCCCTCCTTCATCCCACATCGCTTCTCCTCCGAATACACCTCCACATACTCCTCATACTGTAGCTACACCCACTCCACCAACAACCGCTAGATTAAATCCACCTGGAGCAATGGCTGCTCATTTCGCACCTCTTGCTTTACCTCAGCAATTGCATGATATGCCTGCAGATTATCATAGTAAGATACCTATATTTGATGGCACTCCTCAAAGTGTGTCCGCTCAGCACCACATAGACAAAATGACAGATTTTTGTGACTTACATGAGATTGATGAAGAGGATGTAACTATGTGATTGTTTGTGCAAACATTCGAAGGAGAGGTAAGAAAATGGTTCAGAGGCTTGGGAGCTAGAAGTGTACCTACATTGGCTGAACTTCATAAACAGTTTTTAGATCGTTGGGAACTCAGAAAATATCCACTTCAGATCAATGCCGAGTACAACAATATCAAACGCAATCATGGTGAGTCTGTCCAAGACTACATTATCAGGTTTAATACGGTTTATAATGCTATTCCGGATGATTTAAGACCATCTAGAAAATCAACTCTTCTTAAATTCCCAGATGGTTTTGATCCGGAGATGGCTTATTCATTATGGGATAGAGATTCACCAACTTTAGAAGATATGCAAAAGATTGCTGTTAGTGTTGAGGCGAATCTGAATGATAAGAGAGCATGGTTGAAAGCAGAGAAAAGAGTGACTATAAAGGAAGAATCTACATCAGAACCACCTTGGCTCTGTGAGATGGAAAAAATGTTCAAAAGAATGAACCTTGAAAAATTAGAACCGCAAATTTGTAATCCAAATTACCGTGGCTAGCAACAACCTCAGTTCAGAATCAAGCAGCGTGAACAAAGAGCACAAGAGCTGGCAGCCCAGCAACAGATCAAGACTCCTCTTTTGCAGAATTTTGTGAGTCAAGATTCAGATGACGATGCTGATGTAGTAGGGGACCAAAATCACTTCTTTACTCCTGATGATCTGCCCATTTACATCACTGAAGAAGAAGAGTATGGAGAAAGTTCAAGCGCCCAACAAGATGAAGATTTTATCTTAGCAAATGATGCAGATTTAGATGATTACCAAAGAGGATATTTGAATGCCTTGTCCACTCAACAGAAGCAGTATTCATTGAGAAACCAAGATGTGCCCATCAATCCAGTTCAGAAAAGAAAAGAAGCTACAGCACCAAAGACGGATTCACCGATACCACAGAAGAAAGGAAAGGAGACAATTGATCCCACAACTAGCAAGATATCAGCAGCAGAAAGGACAAATCAGGCAAGTATAATCAAGGATAAGAAAGAAGTTCCGGTCAAAGAAGCCGAAAAGGTTTCAGAATTTAGTTTGGAAAATGAAATTTCCAAATTAAAGGTATCAATTCCTTTGACTTAAATCATGAAAAACAGCAGCTACCGAGGTCAAGTCTCCAAAATTCTGAAATTTGATCCCATGTTTGACACGGTAAACATTGAAGATGATCAGCCAGAATTGATATTTGGGCCAGCATTGGATGGTGAGTCTCCTGAAAGTGATGTTCCTCCCTTTTATATCAGTTTGAGATTGCATGAATATGTTTTGCACAATGCTATGTTCGATTTGGGTGCTTCACACAATTTGATGCCAAAGGCGATCATGGAGAAGTTGGGGCTAGATATTACAAGGAGATATCATGATTTTTATTCATTTGATTCCAGCCGTGTGAGATGTATCAGGCTCATCAAAGATTTGGTTGTTAGCTTAGACCAAATTCCAGCGAAGAATGTCTTGATGGATGTGGTTGTGGTGGACATTCCTCCATGTTTTGGTATGCTACTTTCAAGATCCTGGGGGGCTAAGTTGAAAGGTACGCTACAGTTAGATTTTTCTTATGCTACAATTCCAGTCTTCGGTCAAATGAGAAAGCTATATCGAGAGCAAAAGATGAAATACATGATAACCAACAAAGAGAAGCCAATCAATCATCTTGTAAATTATGTACATACAGATTTGGAGTCGTTTGTTTTGTTCCCTGATAGTTTTAATGATCTAGATAGTCAGTTAGTTCAGGCAGAAGATATACCAGAGATCACTGAGAATTTTAGAGAAGCTCTGCAAAAAGAAAGAGGAGAAAAGCAAGCTACTATGGAGCAAACAGCCAAAGATAATGGGCAACAAACAGATAAAACAGAGCTAACACAATTTCAACACTTGGAGGAGGATGAAGATGGTCTTTGGACCATGGATTTTGATGGTGCAGTAGGTAGTGATGGTGCTGGTATTGGTGTGTGGATTCGAAGTCCCTTTTCCACTCAAGACAAAGTTCCAAGCAAGGTGAGAGTGTGTTCCTATAAACTAGCATTTGATTGTTCAAATAATGAAGCGGAATATGAAGCTCTAATTGCTGGCCTTAAGATTCTTAGAAAGCTGAAAGTGAAGAAGATTGCAGTCTATGGTGATTCAGAGTTGGTGATAAAGCAGGTTAAGGGTGAGTTTCAGGCCAAGAATCCTCGCATGAGAGCTTATCAAAATGCAGTCTTAGATATTTTAAAGCTATTTTCTGATCATACCTTGACATGTGTGCCACGCATACAAAATGGTGTTGCTGATGGACTTGCTAAGGCAAAAAGAAACTTAAAAATTCCGATGAATTCCAGCAAAAAGTTTGAGATTCATGCGAAACATCGTCCCACCATTCCATACAATCAGCGATGTTGGCAAGTCTTTCAAGATGATGAAGAGATTAATCAATTTCTGCAAAATAAGGGTAAGTTTAAAGATATCTCCATAGATACAAAACATGATGATGGTAGTGATAATATACAAGTAAATCAAATGGAAGTGATGCAACTTAAAGATAACATTATTCCTAAGGGATTGATTCCTTTGGAGGAGCTGTTTGACCAAGACGATGTGGCCCGCAAACCGACATTGAGACCAATTGAAAAAGGTGTTGAAGAGGTAAACATTGGGATAGCTGAGAATCCCAAGATGGTAAATCTATCAAAGTCATTGTCACCAAAGGTAAAAGCAGAATATGTGAAATTGTTATCTTTATTTTCTGATGTTTTTTCATGGGATTACTCGGATTTAAAAACATATGACACAAATATCATTCAGCATACTATTCCCATTAAGTCAAATCAGAAGCCTTTTCGTCAAAAGTTGAGGAGAATCAATCACTTATCCAAAAGGGTTTTAAAAATAAAATAAAAAAAAATTCAAAAAATTTAAGGGATTCAAAAATCCTATTCATTAATGAATAGGATAGTTGATCTATGGAAGATCAAACATATTTTTGAAATTAGAAATCCTTCCTCGAATTGTGCTATGAAGCTGCTGCCATCAATTGAAAAAGAGGTAAATAGATTGTATAAGTCATGAATCATTGTGCCTATCCGATTTTCAGATTGAATATCAAACTTGGTGCCCGTGAGAAAGAAAACAGGTGAGATCCGCTTATGTAATGACTTCAGAAATTTGAATAAGGTGTCCTTAAAAGACAATTATCCGCTGCCCAAAATGGACCATATATTGCAACGAGTAGTTAGAGCATCAAGGATGTCACTACTCGACGGCTATTCAGGATACAATCAGATTTTAGTGCATGAAGATGACCGTGACAAAACCGCATTCACCACTCCATGGGGAACATTTCATTATGCAAAGATGCCATTTGGTTTGAAAAATGCAGGAGCCACCTTTCAGCGTGCAATGGACATGGCTTTCACCAATGAGAAAGATGTATTTTTAGTTGTTTATCTTGATGACTTAACTTTGTTTTCAAATTCTGATGAAGAACATTTGTATCATTTGAAAATTGTCTTCCAAAAGTGCAGAAAATATGGCATTTCGTTGAATCCGAAAAAGAGTCTTTTTGTCATGGATGAGGGCAAAATTCTTGGCCACATCATATCTAAAGATGGCATCCATGTTGACCCTGCACGTGTTGAAGCCATTCAGAAAATTGAACAGCCCCGGAACAAGAAAGAAATACAGTCCTTTAATGGTAAACTGAATTTTCTGCGTCGCTTCATTCCAAATCTAGCAGAGCATCTTAGAGAAATCACGAGCATGCTGAAAAAGGACAGTCAGGTAAAGTGGACCGAAGAGGCAGTAAAGTCATTCAATTTAGTGAAGTTAGCTCTTTCTTCAACTCCTATTTTGATCAGCCTAGACTACACGCAGGATTTTATTTTGTTCTCATTTGCTTCTGAGCACACTTTGGCAGCTGTATTAATGCAAAAAAGGGAAGGATTGAAAAGCCCATTTCTTTTTTCAGTCGGATTATAAGAGATGGAGCATTGAAATATAACATCATTGAGAAGCAAGCACTTGCGCTTGTAAAGGCCTTGAAAGATTTCCGTGTGTATATATTGCATTCTCATATTCTAGCCTATGTTCCTAATGCAGCAGTTAAAGATATTTTAGTACAGGCAGATCCAGAAGGTAGGCGGGGTAAGTGGATTGCTGCGTTATTAGAGTATGATGTGGAGATTAAACCAACCAAGTTAATCAAAGGACAAGGACTTTCCAAGTTAATGGATGAAACAAATATGCAAGTTCTAGATATAAATTTGATTGTTGCCATGTCCGATGAAGACGAGGAGAGTTCATCAGTTCAGGTATCTAACATGTTTCTTTCTTCCCCTTGGTATGCTGACATTTTATATGTACTTCAGAATTTGTCTTCACCTCCCGGAATTCCTAGAAACAAAAGTAGAACATTGAAATTGAAAGCTGCAAAATTCCGCATACTAGATTCAGCATTGTTTTGGAAAGATCCTAGTGGAATGTTATTGAATTGTTTGGTAGAGGAAGAAGCTAAAAGAGTTGTGGAAGATTTTCATAGAGGGTACTGTGGAGGTCATCTGTTTTGGAAAACCACAGCAAACAAGATTCTAAGGGCAGGATATTATTGGCCTTCATTATTTTCAGATGAATATAAGGCTGTTAAAAATTGTCACAAATGCCAAATTTTTGAAGGGAAGCAGAAACTACAGCCTTTGCCTCTCAAACCAATTGAAGTTAGTGCCCCTTTTCAGCAGTGGGGATTGGATTTCATTGGGGAAATCCATCCGGCATCATCAGGACAACATAGATGGATATTGACTGCCACAGACTACTTCACAAAATGGATTGAAGCGATTCCTACTCGACAAGCTACGGATGCGGTAATTATCTCTTTTCTTGAAACCAATATTTTGTCACGTTTTGGATGTCCAAGTAAGTTAATCATAGATAATGCAGCGGTATTCAAGTCAAAAAGAATGGTTGAGTTTTGCTATAAGTACAATATCAGTTTGGGACATTCAACCGCATATCATCCTCAAGGAAATGGATTAGCGGAGTCATCTAATAAATCTTTGGTTAATATCATTAAGAAATTGCTGGAAATCAATAAAAAGGGCTGGCACAAGAAATTAGTAAATGCACTATGGACTGATAGGGTGAGTCAGAAAAATTCTATTGGCATGTCTCCTTTCGAGTTGGTGTACGGAACAGACACGGTTTTTCCTACTTCGCTCGCTGTCCCGGTAGTCAAATTGCTTCAAGAAGCTGGTAATGAGGAAGATCCTATGCAGAGAAGGATTAATCAGATGATTCATTTACAGCAGACACGGGGGGAGGTATTTCAAAACACTTGCAAGTTGCAGGAGCTCATCAAAAAGATTTATGACCGGAAAGCAAAAGCAGACACATTACAGCTAGATGAGGTAGTTTTGAGGTGGGATGCTCGACATGAAGACAAAGGAAAGCATGGCAAATTTGAAAATTTATGGAAGGGTCCTTACAAGATTGCAGCATATCGTGGCCAAAACGCTTTCCTTCTCAAAGAAATGAATGGAGATGAATGTCCTGGAGGGCCGATCAATGGTCAGTTACTAAAGAGATACTACTTCTGAGTATTTTCTGCTTATTTCATCATCATTGTACATATCGTTTTACTTCTGTTTTATTGCACATGTATACTAACTTCTCATTTTCAGTTTGGGGCCCGCAGTGAAGGCTATAATTCTAAATATGGAGGTTAGTTAGTTTGAGGTTTTTCAAGTCAATCGTATCAGTTCTTTTAGTTTGAAAATCGAGTCAGTTTTGGTCAAAGTTCTCTCCAATTTTAGTCACATTGTCAAAGTTTTGTGTTGAAATAATGACTCCATAGCCCAATGGATGAAGGCACTGTCTAGCTCTTAAAGAGATCTGCGATTCTTAGCATCTCCAAGGAGCTACTATCCCCATTGGAGCCAATGTTAGAGTCGGTCTAGTTATCTCTCCATTAGAGATCAAAGCTCTTTTTGCATTTCATGTTTAGGCATCCCATCAGTTTCGATCAGTTGCATTTCGTTAGGCATGCCATAACTCTGACAGAATGGTTTGTGTCACTCATTCCCCTCGTGCTTGGCACTGCTGGTTCAGGTCTATTCATAAAAACAAGTTTTCAAAGGTCATTTACAGTCATGTTTTAAATTTTTAGGTCTTAGGTCTATGGTTGAGTCAATTTTGTTTTGAAAAGTCTTAGAAGACCAGCATGCCAGAGGGATGTCTTTGATAGATCGTCACTTCAACAATTTTCATCATTGTACAGATAAATTAGGACTTCTCTTCAAAACTCTGTTTTGAAGATAAGTCGCCATCTCATTTTTGTAAAAATTTTCAAAATTTCAGTTCCTGAAATTGTCCAAGTGCAACCTTGGTCTCCTTTGCCGGAGCATATCACAGCTATCCCTGCAAAAAATCAACAAAAACATTAGTCCAAACCTCAGCAAATTATAAAAAATCAAAAAAGTAGTGTTCTATTTAAAGACCAAAAGTGAAAAGTGCCAAACCTTACAAAGTGGGTTTTTGAATCAATTAAATTCAAATAAGATATTTTGTTTGCTTATAAATAGGGACAACAAGTTCATTTGCACCCAAAATCCCCAAAGCAACATCGTGCCTAAGTATTTGAGAGCCAAAGCCGCGAATTGCATGCTGGTGGATAGTGTTGGAGGGTGCGCTACGCATTGAAACTATGCGCTATGCACCAGGCAGTGCGCTATGCATTGGGCGAGCGCGGCCTTTGTAAAAATACATAGGCGCTACACATCAGGCTGTGCGCTACGCATTGAAACTCTGCGCTACGCACTCATTCCAGCACCATATTTATGCGCCCAGATCGTGTCTAATTGCCTCCAAAGCTGCAAGTAGGTGTTCTTTGACTGATTCAATCAATTTCAATATTGTTTATAGTGTGTTTGAAGAGAGGAGGTGATGTGTTGGGTATAAGAAATCAAATGAAACCCTAGGCCCCTATCAAAATCTTTTTAAAGGGTATTAGAGGACATATGGGTAATTGGTGAAGATTTTTCTGCCTTTCCTTGTTGAAATATAGCTCCATGCCCATTTGAAAGCTTTGAGCCAACAACACTTCATACCCTTGTCCATTTGTCAAACTATCTTTGTGACTATTTTATGCCCAAATACACCAAACAGAATGTCCATTATGGCATAACTCTTATGATGTTTCAGTTGGTCTTTTGAGTATGTATTGAAATTGGGATTTCACCACACCTACAACATACATATTGCAGACGTCCTATTGCAGTTATTGTGTTTTCAAAGCCATGTCAGATACAGAGTCAGTGTATGAGCAGGAAAATGACAGTGATTCCACAACAGAGGGGAATGTGCCACAAAGGCCTTGCAGAGGTGGCAAAGGTGGTAAACATCTTAGAGAAGAGCCCACTTCTATGGTACAATTGCAGGCTTGCCCACTTTCCATGGATTGTTTTCGCCATCAGTCATGCTATCATTTTTGTGAGCTAATTTCACAATTTCAGCATCATCGTGAATTAGCTCGCTTGTTTTTTCTCCATTTACATGACGGCCATGTAAACCTCGCTGGCGTTAATTTCATTTTGTCACCAGAGACTATTGCAAAGGCCATTGGGATACCAAATATCGGGGAGCAATGGAATAAGCGTCAGCAGCTAGAGAAATTATATTATGAGCCATATATTAAACCAGGGTATATGAGGCACTTGAGCGGAGTTTTTCATTTCCACTACCTGAATGATCGATTTGCACCTTTGATGAAACTCATCATTTGGTATTTCAGTTGTGAGGGCAGATTCTCGCTTCTTTATGCATACCATGTCCGTTTGTTGATGCATTTTACAAGGGTGCGTCTAATGAACATTCCATACTTTATGTTCCGCAACATAGAGAGGATGGTGCCTTTAGTGCAAAGGAAGAGCCCAGCACATCAGCATAGGAGCATATATCATTATGCATTGATCAAGATCGTGGTGATTCATCAGTTGGCACAGCAGGGCATTACCTGGGAGGATTTTATTTCTCGTGACTTCTTCACAGCGCCTCAGCCACCTCCCGAGATATTTCATGATGAGGGAGAGCCTTAATAGCGGTTTGACATTCCTAAGACTGAGCATGTCAATGCTCCAGTGTATATGACATATCAGCGAGGCCACGGGGCCTTATTTGCATCTGCACGACGAGTACTATCTCCACCCAGGGTGGAAGGGGTCTCGTTGACTTCATCAGCACA
>APFE030152295.1:0-14208 GCA_000404065.3 Pinus taeda
GATATAAGGTGGAAACCCAATGTGGGAGAAAACCACCTGCTGCAAGTCATCTCAATCTTCTTCTTAATAAGAAAATCCTTTTACAATATTTCTGTACTGGTGCAGTCTTATACCAGTACGCAGGCTTCTGCCTGCAAAGAGCTACAACCCTCTCTCGTTCTCCAGTCTCTCCTGGAAGGGAGCTACAACCCCCATAGTTCTTGTACTAGCTAAGATACTAGTACGTAGGCGCCGGACTACAATCTTCTCTCCTCCAGGTACCACGTTTCATACATTTTCAGACTGGATACTCCTAAAGCACAACACATAATCTGAAAGGCCACATTTCATCCAATTTTCATACTGGACCCATTAATATCATTGAAGCACATAATCAATCAATCTTCTGAATCACCCAAACACCAGATTAATACATATACAAGGATAATATATGTGCTAGCACCCAGATCTAGTCCATCAGATCACATAAATATTATGATCCCGATCCAATATTAGTTCTCATCCATCAGTACTGAAGCTAAACACAATCAACCAAACAAGATATGCAGAATACTGACACCTTTAAACTGTCATCAGAACCCATCAACAACCAGAACCACATGTGACTTCAAATATCATAGCTCAAATTGTATACGCTACTACAATGAACCAAACCTGCATACTTACGCTCTTACACCAAAGCCAACCCGCGTACAGATCTATACATATTCAAACACGACTTGCAGCGATTTCAAACTTAAGTTATACCCAGATCAGATCATCACAAGCGTCAGTATACAGATCTAGAATAAGCATAATCAAATATATAGAGATAGTTCATTTCAAACCATTTGATCCCGATATATCCTTAGATCTTGTTCTCCATCAACCAGTGAGATCCCTCTTTAGCTTAGATCCAGATCTGCACCATAACCCAATCACAGTATTCCAGATCTAGCACTTTATCAGATATTCAATAATTCAGATGATTCTTTGCCAAATGATCTCCTCCCCCTTTTATAGTCTTAGGCCTTTCACAATACCACGGTCCAAAACCATAATAACACAATACCATGAACCCAATACTTGGGATCAACACTTTTGGATGCAATACCATGGACCAAAACCATAGGATCAAAAACTGTCGGACGAATACCATGAACCAACCATGAAAGTGCATGAACTTTTATCCACATGAAATAAATTTTTTCTCCACATAAAAGTGCGTGAAATTTTCTCCACATGAAATAAACTTTTTCTCCACATAAAAGTGCGTGAACGTTTTTTTTTCTACATGAAATAAACTTTTCTTCGCATAACAGTGCGTGAACTTTTTCTCCACATGAAATAAACTTATCTCTGCATAAAAGTGTGTGAACCTTTCTCCACATGAAATAAACTTTTCTCCGCATAAGAGTGCGTGAACTTTTTCTCCACATGAAATCAACTTTTTCTCCACATAAAAGTGCGTGAAATTTTCTCCACATGAATTAAACTTTTTCTCCACATAAAAGTGCGTGAAATTTTTCTCCACATGAAATAAAATTTTCCCCACATAAAAGTGCATGAATTTTTCTCCACATGAAATAAACTTTTCTCCGAATAAAAGTGCGTGAACGTTTCTCTACATGAAATAAACTTTTATCTTTATGAAAGTGCGTAAACTTTGCTGCACTATAATTTATCATCTGAGATGAGTGGGTTGCCATCAAGCACAACATATGTATCATAATGCCAACAATCTCCCCCTTTGGACTTGATGGCAACAACACCAATTCACTCTCCCCCTTTGACATCAAGGGCAAAGGGCGAACCAAGATAATCTCTTTCCTAGAGAAACATTCTTCTCCCCATACTCCCCCTGAGTACTTGCTGAAATCTCTGAATGCGCTCCCCCTTTGTATATGCCAAGGTGTACCACTCTATCCATGCTTCCTCTGAGTACATGCTGAAGTCTCTGCTCTGCTGAAGTGTGTTGTTCATGCTCCCCCTAACTATAATCAAGCTCTCCAAAAATATGTTTTACAAGAAGAGCATGACCCTATCATAAATGACCTTCCTATCACCAAGGACTTATAGATACATCCATCTCCCAACAAAGTGGGGATATACCAGAAAATGACAACCAGGTACATTACATCATTCATCCCAGGAATAGTGGGGAAACCAACATAGGCCGTTACATGACGTTGATATGACTCAAATATTTCATCAAATGACTACAATAGATAGAGACACACTATTACATCATGATTCTTCATCTGACCTTTACATCGAATGATGACATTTATAACAGAGACCAAACACCTAAATAAGATCATGATAAACATCAGCAACGACACTATATGATCTGCTCCATAGCATCTGTCACCAGCAACCTATATTAGTGCATGATTCATCAAGGTATGTCCGTATCAACTCATCCTTTTGAATAGAATTCTGTATATACAAAATCATTCTATCATATGTGAGAAACACCATAGCCATCTAGATCTGCATGGACCAAGTATCATCAATTGGGAATGTTTGCATCAATCAACGTATGTACGAAACAACCTATCATCATATAGGTAAGAACTCATCATCATCATATCTCCAACAATCCATGTATCCAGCCAACAATCCTAATCCATATGACTGCTAAGAACAATAGGAATCTAGCATCATAACTGTAATATATGATTTTTATGCATATGGAGACATCATCATATGAGTGACTCATCATCAAGTAAAGAAGATGTGAATTCAAGCTATGTACTTCTGCTTATCCTAATGAAGATCACCATGTAAGCACCATTACAGAATCAACCACAAATCTGATCTAAATATCAACTATGTAACCCCAAGAATCATCTGAACAACTCATAACCATATCATAGCAAGATAATTCATTTATCCATGTAAACATCATCACCAAGGACTATTAACCATAATGCCAATAATGCATTAAAAGAATATGCTCCCGCTAAACCTGTGCCATCTTGTTTACTATCAGATCTGATCATGCATATCAGCAAGAAGTATCAAGTGATCATCATTATCAAGTTAGAAACAAAACACTTCTAACCATCAAGTCATCTCCACACATCATCAGCAAATTGTAAATAGCGCAAATAAACCAAATCATAACTGATCCTTTTCCTAAACCTGTCTCTACTGTCTTTCCTCAAAAAATCATATACGCGACTATGCCATAACCAACTCGCGTATATATGTGACTTCTCTTAAGAAACTTGCATATGAGATTTAGGACACTGAAGTTTTACACTTCCAGCTTCCTCTTATTCTGTTATGTCTGTATGTTGTGTTGTGCCACCTCTTTCTGACTGTGCTTCTTTCTTCCTCCACATCTTTAAGCGTGATGATGATGTTTTCTCCTTTTGGTATGGAACCCATACTTTGTTCCTACATTCCTTAGCTATATGTCCAAGCTTGTTACATGTGTAACATCTTACATGTCTCATATTTCTTCTATAGCAATCAACAACTCTGTGACCAAACATATTGCAAGCAAAGCAATATCCATTAAATTACCTTGAATGAGATGATCATTCTGCATGATGGCCTTGAAACCTTCTTCTTCTACATCTGGCTGCAACATGCCCAAGATTATGACATACATAACATTCAACATTATTCATAGGAGGAGTAAAAGATTTTCTTTGAAGAATTTCTTTCCTTGGTTGACGATGAGATTGACCTTTCATCTCCTTATTGAGCATTTCAAATTTTGCAGTCGAGTCCCTTGTCTTACTTTGTGAACTAGATTCACCTTCAATAGATCCATGAAAACGAAGACCAGTTTTGATAGCAGGAGACCTTTGACTATTAAGAATATCATCCAAGACCTTAGTACGATCTTGAAATCATAAAAGCTTATCCTTGTCTTCTAATTTACCTTTCAAGATATTTACCTCAACCTGAAGTTGTTCCTCCTTTTCCAGACATTGCTTCTTCCAGATTTCTTCAGACTTTCTTCCTTCTTCCATTTGTTGCCTTAAATTGAGTATCTCCTTTTCTTGTTCTTCATTCAGATCCTGCTGCATTTGACGAATTCTGAAGGCACATTCCAGCTGAGATTTTAAACTGATGACTTTGTTTTCTTGTTTTTCAATAGCTTGGAGTATATCTTTATTCTGCTTCTTTGATTCTTCAAGATCTTCTTTTAGCGAGCGGATCTGGCTTCAAGACTTTCATAGTAACTGGATCTATCTCTGAGTTTCTTGATGGTTGTGCTTCTTTCATTGACTTCATCTCTTAATGATGTTACTTCATCCTGCAACTTTTGATATTTTTTCCTTGAATAACTTCCTTCCCTTGTTTCCTTCTTCTAGTTGGGCTTTTAGTTTGGTAGCTTCTTCTTTGAAGTCACATTCCATTTTGTTCAATAGATCTTGTTGATCTCTGATTTTGTCTGAAAGCCTTTTAAATTTTTCCTCTATTTGATATCTTTCTTGTTCACCCATAAGAGCAAATTCAGTTGTTTCGCTATCACTTTCATCTTTTCCAAATGGATAGATAGCTGGAACATCAGAGGATAGCAAATTCATAACTGATAGTTCATCTTCATTCTGAAATGATTCTGGATCTGATTCTGAATCTGAAGAGCTTCTTACACCTAATCCCCAATTGATTCTCCCACTTTCATAGTTCTTCTGAGATGTCTTCTTATGCTTATGTGCTTTCTTCTTAAGCTTCTTTCCCATTGTTCCACGGATCTTCTTCAAGCGATCAAGCTTCTACAAAAGGACCTGCTCTGATTACCAATTGTTGGAAATAATACTGAGAGGGGGGGGGGGGGGGATTATCACATCAATAAAACTTTTTCATTTCCATATTCAGATTTATATATGCTACTTCCACAACTTCTTATGATTTAGTTAGTTGATCCTTAATGAGTGCATTAGAACATTATCAACCATATTAATAGTAAACAGGTGCAGTAAAATAAAACAGATCATCACACATAAGCCACACACATGAACACCATGATATAAGGTGGAAACCCAATGTGGGTGAAAACCACCTGCTGCAATATGTCTCTATCTTCTTTCAATTAGAAACTTCTTTTTACAATTGTATTGGTGCATTCCTTTACCAGTATGCAAGCTGCAACCTGCAGAGAGCTACAACCCTCTCTCGTTTTCCAAACTCTCCTGGAAGGGAGCTACAACCCCCTTAGCTCTTGCACTAGCCAAGATACTAGTACGTAGGTGTTGGCCTACAGAAGGCTACAACCTTCTCTTTCTTCCAGGGACCACGTTTCATAAATTTTTCAGACTGGATCCATGAACATCAATCAATCACCAAGAATTTTTGCATCAAGCAATCTCCTTTTCACCAATTAGCACTGAATCAAGTAGACACTTCTCTGGCAACTGTTAGGGTCCCACCCTAACCCCCTTATCTATGTAATGGGACCACGTCATAGTCAAGAGTCAATAAAGCCCATATTAATAATTGTAAGTGGTTAATCCGCAATTGATAACGGAACCACAGTTAGTTGCAAATGGGTCGTAGTATTAGATAGATGGTATTAGTAATACAACGGTATTGGCCCGTGGTATTGCATGTATGAATCATATATAAAAGATAGAGACTCCCTGCGAGGAGCATCGTGTCTTATTTTGTAATCGAGCTCTGCTCTATTGGAGGTTGCCCCCTCGAAGAGGCAAGTGAACATTACTCTCTGAATAATAAAATCATTGCTATTATGTGTTCTGGGTATCGTTTCTTCGCATATTCTATGTTCTGAGTATCTTTTCTTCGCATATTCTGTATTTGGGTATCATTTGCAAGTTAAGAGCATAACATCAACTTCGGCCCCCTTCCCCCATCTTCCATATCTTTGCTCTCACCCATTTGCTCACTACAGTTAGCCCGACACGAAGGAGGTTTATGGAAACCGGGTTTGCCAAGCTAGATAGCATAAGGTTATCCCCACATCGGCCATAGGAAATAGCCAACTGGCATAAGATATAGACACAGAACCAGAAAATTGCCACCAATTTCCTTACCCATTGCTACCATCAATTCTCGACTTCCCAAGTCATCTTCCTATTTACCCCCCTCTTGTACCAGCAAAACCCCAACCATAACGTCATTGCAGTGGAGGAGCAAGGCCAAAAAACATACTCGAGGTCAATTGCAGGTTGTCTCTGAGCTTGGGGTTACAAGAGTCGTTGCCTTCCCGATTCGCTGCAGCACCTCCTTCCTCCACAGACACAAACTCTAACAATGTTCTCTTGCCTACCGTGCCAGACTTTATCCCTTCCCTCACCTCTTGTCTCACGAACTTTCCCACCACCCTTGCATGCACTCATGCCAAGGGTCGTCGCACCTATTTCCTTGAGCATGTGGGGGGCGACAATACTAATCTTAGAGGTACCTATCATTAATATGAACAGGCTGTCCCAACTGTTGGCCCGCATCCCGATTGAGGTATATTTGATTTTAATTTAATTTATGACAAATTTTTAATTAAATTGAAAAACAAAATTGGCATAACTATCTTTGAAATAAATATCAACCTTCTATTCCTCAATACTATAAAAAAATATTCAGTGAAGATTAAACCTTTATCAAACACCTATTAATTATTGATAATAAAATTGAAATTCTAAAAACACTTTTGAAATTGTCACATCTATTAATACAATTTAAAGTTAAGTTTTGATATAAATAATGCATTATAAAATATTATTATTACATAATTATATTAATGGGTCTATGCACGATGCTTGGTTACACTTTTTGGAAAAGCCAGGGTGCATTTTGGGGATAAAAGGAAGCTCAGTTGAGCCATTTTAAGCGCTCAATCGAGCGTTAGGGCTCGATCAAGCCCTTATTTATTATTCAAAACCCGACCGCGATTGGTGCATGATACTTCTTAAATGGCTTGATTGAGATGTTGGTTAACCAATTTCACGGCTTGATCGAGGGTGCCTTTAACCCTCGATTGAGCTATTTGAATTTAAAATTGAAATGCTCGATCGAGCTAATTAGATCTTAAAAGTCACAGTTCTAGCACCCCTTCTGCATATTTCTTTTCAACACCATTTTGTACTGTTGTGGACCGAAGGACGGATTAATTCTTAAATGGTGGATTCGATCATGTTGGATTTGTGAATAATCCTCTGTCCAATGGCATATGAGTTTGACATTTTCAAATTCATATGATATTTTTCATCTAATTTCTTTTAAACATAATGCTTGAATTTTTTTAGACAATTTCAAAGGGGTTGAATAAAAATCAATAACATAAAATATACATAACGGTTTTTCTCTAAAAAATATCACTATCTTAGTTCACGATTCCTCTTCAAAAGGTTTTATTTTCATTTTATTTAAAGAGTTGAAAAAGATATTATACGAACACGTGTCTACAAAATGTAATTGAAATATTACTTCACCAACTTCAAAAAATAATAAAAAATATAATTTTGCATAAAAAAGTAAATTTCTAATATGAAAAACTTATTTCTCTCTGTGTAGATCATGCTCATATGTATATTTTGAAAAAATTACACATTTTAGACTAAGTTATGCTACATGAACACACACATATCTCTTAAGACGTGTGAAAATTTGCAAGAATAAACATTTCATTTAATGAAAAATTGATAGATTATATGACACTACATTTTTTTGCAAAAAATATAATTAGGACAACAACATAGTTCTCTACAAAATTCACAATGCTTATATGAATTTTGAGGTCTTCAATTCGATAAAAGAGTAAAATTTTGAACTTTCATGACCACATTTGACCCAAAAGTGTAATCCAACTTCAAGCAATCACCTTAATAGCTTACCAATATGAATAAAACTATATTACTTAAAACTATGCTACTTAAGAGTTATTTAAGATAGAGTTGAGTTTCTTTCCACATACTTTGCCTGCAAAATCTAGTTTATATTCTGGTTTTTGAAAACTAGGATTTAAAGTTCATTTTACTTTTATATGTTTGTCCTTTTTTATTTTTTTAACATCATTACATGTCTAGAAAAAAGGAAAGTGAGACTAATATTGATGTACAACAAAATTTTAATACAAAAATATGTAAGTACATTAAAATAATGTTATAAACATTATATAAGTAACAATTATACTTTTTTCTTTTATAAAACATAATGTTAAAACTATAAATGATATTATAAACATTATATATTAACCATTATAAATTAAAAAAACAACTAAAAAAACTATCGTTAATGCTAATACTTGAGTAAAAATGCAATCACACCCATTTTTGGCACGATGAAAGTTTTAATATAAAAAGATACTTTACAAAACAATTGTTACTTAGGATTACTTAAAAAAGATATATGTTTCAATTTAAGCAGAAAAACACTAAATTTCATAACTCTCCACATTGATAACTGCATGTTGACCACTTTGCTAACTCCATGTTAGTGACTTGGTACTTCTAAAGTGTTGATGAGCCAAATAATTCACCTTGCTAACCCCATGTTAGTGACTTGGTACTTCTAAAGTGTGTGTTATCACAAAATCTGACCCTGATAGGTTGCTGATCAAGTAGAATCTGAGTAACTCTTTCAAACCAATATTTTGGTTGAGGCTTAGCCTCCTCAACCTGAGAGGGCTCTCTCAATAGGTTTAGGATTTTTGATTAATGCTTATATTGCTAACTCTATAACAAATGTGGACAAATGTATAATTGGTTGACTGGTTGAATAAAATATTAGCAAACATCTATTGGGCTATTGAGTCAATATACTCTTCAACAAAACAACATGATCAACAAAACATGGAAGTCAAGGCACTTAGAGTTTAGGTTTATAAGTAAAACAATAACACAATGAATCAACACAGTTTACAAGCATGTGAAGGAAGTTAGGGCATTTCCCAATGAATTCTAAGTATCAAAAGCTCATATCACTGCAAATAAGTAATTGAAAAAGGCCATAAGAACATCAAAAACATAAACTCCTCGTGAATCTTGAGTAGTCAAACTAATCTCTGCATTAAGTTTGAAAAACCACAGTTTCTTACAATAACACAAATTTCTTTTGCTAATGAAATTACCAACCCCGAGGAATTCGATTCTCATGCTTTATATAGAGTTTTGACAACCTTGGATTCTATGATCCATCTTCAGGAGAATTCGAATTCCTATCATTGACACCTATCTATTCATAAACAAACTACTTAATTACAACTTGACAACTAGCTGTCTTTAAGAGTCCTAATATAAATATGAATGAAACTCCTAAAACATGCTTTCAACAAACTTATCTATGACTTAAATACATTATTTAATTAGCTGCTAATCCATGTCTTTGAGCTTTATGATGTCTCCAGTATTGTGGTAAGCCCTGCTGAGTCATGATCTAACTATCCTAAAAACAAGGAGACAGAGTTCCTACCTTTAAAGCCCTTGATCCTTTATGCTTATCTTCAAGCAGTTTTGCTCATGTATATGTGGCATGTAGTAGTAATCCATTAAAACTTCATTTTCCACCTGTGCAAAAAGGGAACCTTGAACATATGGAAAAGAGGATGAAAGATGATTGTGCTACGAAAATAGTCTGTTTTTGTAGCACAAATTTTATATCACTTATGGAATAATTCTTGGAAACTTTTTTTCTGCATCGCTGCCATCTAAAACTTCATCTATGATCCTCATATGTCTACCAACAACATCAAAACTTAGAACTTATCAGACCTTACCTTCGAAATGCATCTATAAAGTGTTAAAACGTCACCTTCAGCAGTTTCGTAGCGCGCTACGAAACTGCTGTGTATGCTCTTTTTTCAACACGACCTTCAAAAATCTGCAGTTTGGGAATTTTCAATATTTCATTAAGACTGATATGATCACCAAAATCAAAACAACATAACTTTATAAGATGTTCTTCTTCATAGATGATCTTCTTTTTAATACCAAAACTGTTTTAAGTTATATCCTTTACTGCCCTTTTTTCATCACCCTGTTTCATTATTGCTGTAGCCTTTCTTCAGCTTTTGTTAACTGTATTTCTAGGTCTTCAATTTGTCTTTTCAATCTCCTCTTAGTAGCTCTCAACTGAGCATTCATCATCCTTACAAATCTGGCTTCTTTGATTGCAGGAACAGTCCAAGTAAAGTACTAAGTTTCACTATTGACTATTTCTGGTTTGGAAACTTTTTCAACTTCCTAGAGAGCCTTTACCCTTTTGAAATTTGTCTTTTCAACAACATGCCTTCTTTCTCTCATCCTTATTCTAGCAATTTTATTATTTTCCGCTCTTAAATTTCCTTCCATTTCTTCGTAACTGGCTTTTTCTGTTTGAGTGGAAAAAACTTTGTTTTTGTCACCTTCAGGTCTTGGTGATAAAAAGTCTACCAACTCTTCTTGAACAGTGGAAGCTTCTTCTGTTTTCCCTAACTCAATATTGTACTGTTGCATATTTTTGGATTGCCTGGTTAAGGGATTTCTGGGCTTGAAAACAAATGCTGTAACGTCATCCTCAAATTCCAGTTACTTGGAGGGTTTCATTTCCTTCGACTTTCCTTTATCAAATTCTATGACATCTGCCTGCACCAAAGGGGATTCTCCAATATCAATGGCTTTTGAAATATCATTTAAATCACTCTTCAAGCTTGAACTTTCTCCTGAGATCACTGATTTACCCTTCTCCTTTGCAATTTGACTTCTAATCAATCTTCTTTGAACTAGTTTGTTAGCTGACTGTTCTTGTGTCATTCATTTAACCTCAGATATCTTTTCCTTTGTAGATTTAGGAGTTTCAAGAATAACTACTTGTATTTTGCTTACTTGATCTTTCACCTACTTCCTAGGTTTCAACTTAACAAATATTTTTTCCCTGGACATTATAGACTTGTTGGTTTCTGCTAATGGAGTTCCTTTAACCTTAGGGCTAATGCCCACATCTTGATTTTCCACTCCAAAATGACATAAAAACAAAAATCAAGACCATTCGTTTTTGATCCTTTTGAGTTCATGTAGAACTATCAGTTTAATTAGACCATGATGAAAAAGGGAAGTTTCATGTCCTTGAGATTTCAACTGCACTTTATTTGCAATCTTAGCTACACTTTGATACAGGAAGTAAGGCAAATCTAAAGAAATCATACTAGTAAAATGCAATAGGAGTTTAAAATGATATGAATAAACCTTTTGATATCTGCCCTCATAGGTAAAATAATGTTGAATGCTGAAGAACAAGTTGGCATAGCTGTCCTTGATGTAGTTCCTAGGAACTGCCTTGGTTAAGTCTGTTTCTGCAAACTTTGGCTTTAGAAACACTTTACATGGTTCCATGTCGAATTTGAAGTTCTTGAACCATATATCTTGCCCCCTGGGAATCTTTTTAACAGCTATGATCTCTGGAGAAATTTCCAAGTTTAGGATTCCAACCTTTGTGCTTGAGCCAGTGAAATGTAGTGCAAACTCCTTTGTCACCTGAGTATGTCCTCCCTGCAATTTTTTACAAAACTTCCAACATCCTACTTTCTTGAAGGCTTCTACAATTGATTTATCTCTGACTAAGACCTCAGTGCTTTCAGGTTCTGCTCTTCAACAATGACTAGACCTGTGACTTTTCTTCTCTTCTGTCATCTTTGCTTCTGAATTCCTGTAACAAACCAACCTCGCTTGAAATTCTGTTGATTAGCCTCGCTTGCTTGTGGTGGTCAACCTCGCTTGAATTATGGATGAGAGAAACCTTGGTAAGAAATTACCAAAAGCTTACCGTTCGAAAAATGATTCTGTTTGAGGGTTTGCATGCTAACTACAATAAAAGACTAGGCAGCCCTTTCGAATTTGAAATCATCTATCATGATGACCCCTAATTTCAAAATGATGAGTTTTGGATGGCGGCATGCTTAAGGACTGACTCATAGCTGACACCTAATAATGAAAATTTAACGAAATCTTAACGGATTGATGTGTTGACAAGACTGTTCTGCGAATAGGGAAAAGTGCTATGAAAAGAGCAGCGTTTTAGTAGCCCAAAACAGACATTTTACACTGTCTGCGCTACAAAAACGTGGTTTTGTGGCTAATTCCAAAAATTTTCAAAATTTTTTAAGCTATGAGTTTCTAAAAAGAATGTAAGACTCATGAAACATGGAATAATGTTGTTAGAATTTATTTGGATATGAAAAATGAGACCTTTGAGACTCCTAACCTATCACCTACCCATTAAAACATAAGGTGACTTGACACTTATCTAAGACCATGACTAGGAACAACGTAAACTCTTATTTTGGTGATAACAATGTGGATGTGCCAAATAATAAAATATATTAATTAAATCACATTAAAAAAATCGATCGATTAAGCAACTTAATGTTCAACTTATCATTAATTTCAACCATCTTATGGGAGATTAACATGAACTTAATCACCAATTTCAAGGAATTTAGGGATGACAACTTGATCACAAGTCAATATATCTGTATCAATAATTTCCTATTGACATTACATGATGAGATGATAGGTACTTGACATGCCTCAACTCTTAAGCTCTTTTCTCATCTTTCTTCTTTTTCTATGCCTCATGAGTTTTAAAGGCAACCACATATTCTTTTTTCAAAGGCGTGCTATCGAATATTTTTTTTTTTTTTTTTTGGCATAAGCTTGGTAGTTCTCCCTTTTCTATTAATATTTCATAAACATATAGTCAATTGTTTTCAAAATTCTGTTGGTGGCCTCAACGTGCTCGCAGGAAACCAGGTATGTTGGCCACCTATCTACATCAAAAGCTGTCCAAAATTTAAACAGAGTAATTTATCATCCAATCTACATTTAGATACCTTATCTTATATACGCTTCATACTTAAAAAGTAAATTCTAATTGACATAATAACAAAATTTGACTAACTGGACTTATGCTTCATTCATTTGAGGAGTTGATGTAGGAATTTATAGGGTAAGCTCCTCAGATAGAACACCAAAGGACATCGTTCACAAAAAAATCACAGATCAATACACCAGTATCCTTGACGTGGTTAAAACCCTCAAGGAGGGAAACAATCCACAGCCTGAGCCAATGTAGCCATTTCAGGCAATTTATTAATAAGAGAATGAAAATTTACATAAGCTTCTCTCATGAGGGGTCAAATTACAAATGACCCTCCATGCTCTTTAAATAGAGATCATGGACCAATCAGGTGTTAAGCGACAGATCAAGTGTCGGTAATACCGAGGAGAGAATGAAACGTCGGATCACTTCATGTCTAAAACATATCGTGACCATCAAATTGTAAGTTACAAAAGTACATAATAAAGAAACACACTTTACCTAACTCTATACTAGACCAAGTTATACTTAACTATTTCCTATGTGTCGGAAATATCCTAACATCCCCCATTAAGAACAACTTGGGATAGGATTGAAAGATTTACAAATATGACACAATAGGAGAAGGAAGGAGGCACTAGAGCCTATCCCCCCTTAGTGACAACTTCCTGAACTCCAACCATAAATCGAAGTTTAGTAAACTTCGCCTCTGTGAGGGCCTTTGTAAAGATGTCTGCAACTTGATCATCTGTTGAACAATATTGCACTTCAAGAACATGGTCATGAATGAGCTTTCTGATGAAGTGCATGTGTAGTTCAATGTGTTTGCTACGCTGATATTGAACTGGATCTTTGCATAGTTGAATGACACTTTGATTATCACACCAAAGTGTAGTCGGATGCTGCTGCTGAAAGCCAAACTATGATAGGATCTGACGAAGCCACAAGGCTTCCTTACTAGCTTCTACGGCACCGCGATACTCTGCTTTTTCTGAAGAAAGAGAAATGGCATATTGTTTCTTGCAAGCCCATGTAATAGGTCCTGAACCAAGAGTGAACACATAACCGATAGTAGACTTCCGATCATCAGGGTCACCAGCCCAATCAAAATCAGTGAAACCAACCAATAGAGGAGATGCTTCGACACTGTAATGAATGCCAAACTGAACTGTACCTCGAACATAACGAAGTATTCTTTTAGCTGCTTTCCAATGACTTCCACGTGGGGTTTGCATAAACCAAGCAACAAGACCAACAGTAAAGGAAAGGTCAGGACGAGTATGGGTTAGATACAAAAGTTTTTCTACAAGTTGACGGTATAAGGTAGCATCAACATCAGGGGAAGTACAAGAGACTGAAAGTTTGACTCCAGACTGAAAGGGAGAAGGAGCTGGCTTACAATATTCCATGTGAAAAAAGCGTAGAAGATCACAGGCATACTTAGATTGGGAGAGGAAA
>APFE030152305.1:6922-18311 GCA_000404065.3 Pinus taeda
AAATATATAATAATAATAATATCCATTTTTAAGGTCATGGCCAAACCAGACACCAAATTAGTGTATGAGACCCCCTTGTTTGTGGGACAAGGGACCCATCTCTGCGCAACGATTTGACTACTAAGTCTACAAAGGCATACATACTCTATCCCCCTCTGGTTTTGAACCTATGGCCTCTTAAGAGGAAACACATGCTCTTAACCATTAGGCCCACTCAAGTTGTATAAAAGTCTTCCATTTTTAGTTAAAATCTAATTTTAAAATTAAAAATTAGAAATTAGAAATTAAGATTAAAATTAGGGTTAGTGATTAATTTAGAATGTGAAGTGTAGAGAGAGAGAAGTAAGGTTAGAAGGGGAGGCGCAAGGTCAATAGAAAGGGGGAAGGGATACACTAGGAAAGGGCGATTTTGGAGGTTAAAGTAGGAATCCAATTGTCACTTATTTTCCATCCTTCATCTTGGTTGAGGTTGTTAGGGTGTTTACCTATTTCTATGGCTTCTCTAAATTTTATATGGTGATAATGATTGATTTTGGCTACCACACTTGAGTTTTCAATACAAACATGATGATTGATTTTACTGGAATGTTCAGCTAGAGCTGAGCTTTTTAAGCAACCTTGTTTTATGTCAGCGACATGCTCTTGAATCCTAGTAAGGATAAATTGACAGATTTCTCCAAGGTAGGTTCTGCTGCATGAACAAGGAACCATGTAAACTCCTTTGAGACATTTGGGATCAACATGATCTTTGACTGATTTTAGGCATTTGTTGATGGTATTCATGGGTTTGAAAGTGGTTTTAATGTTGTTCTTCTTGAAAATGTATGCAATTTTGTCTGTTGTGCCTGATATGTAGGGTAGGTGAACCTTTCCCACATGATCATCAAGAAGTTGTTTGTTTTTGGGATTCTCAAGATTCTTGAAGGCTCTGATCACTTGGTGTTTATTGTATCCATTCTTTACGAACACATCCATAAGATGGTGCTTCACTTTTTCAAAGTGATCCTAATCTGAAATACATACAGGCATGGTTGCTAGAGTGTTGAGAACACCAAATTTTTTGGAAGGATGGTGGTGAGAGTTGGCATGTAGTTAATGTTTCGTGTTGGTTTTCTTACGATAGACCTAGTGAGATATGGAGCCATCTTGGTTTCTATTGATGAGGATGTCAAGAAAGGGAATGCTACCATTTTCCTCCCTTCCATGGTAAACTTGATAGAATTAGATTGATTGTTTAGGTGTTGTAAGGAAATGTTTAATTTTTCTTTTCCATGAGGCCAAATAATGAAAGTGTCATCGACAAATATTTTCCAATGTTTGGGTTTTAATGGGAAAGATTCAGTGGCTCTAGTTTCAAAGCCCTCCATAAAGAGATTAACAATGATACGATATAGAGGAGATCCCCTGGCCACACCGAAAGTTTGTTCGTAAATTTCATCTTTAAAACTGAAGAAGGTTGATTTGAGACAAACTTCAATTATTTTGGCTATGTTAGAGTTTGTGATTTTATGGACCACTTCCATGGATTCATCTATGGGAATGTTGGTGTAGAGAGATTTGACATCAAAACTAACTAATATGTCATTCGAATCAATATTTAAATGATTAATCTCATTGATGAAGTGAGTGGAGTCTTTGACAAAGGAGCTTGTGTTACCAACCAGAGGTTTAAGTTTCTTAGCGAGGTATTTTTCCAGATGGTAAGTGGGACCTCCTATAGTATTGACAATGGGTCTTATAGGGATACCTTCCTTGTGTATCTTCGGGGCTCCATAGGTTCAAGGGGTGTATAGGTTGCTTTCTATTAAATTTTTAATGTTATGCTCTCTACTTGTTTTTATCAGATTTTGTACATTTTTGGAGATCTTTTTTTATGGGATGTTGGTAAGGTGGTCTATCATCTTTTCATTATAATCATTTGTGTTCAGGATGATAGTTTCACCCCCTTTGTCAGTTTTTAGGACCACAATGTCATGGTTTTGGTTTAAGGTTTTGAGAGCTAGATGTTCTTGTTTGGAAATATTGCTTTTGGGAGGGTTGGATTTTCTGAGGATGTTGGACCAATCTTGTTTGATTGTTTCTTTAATGTTGTCAAGTAATTATTAGATCCCATACTCAATGTTGCAAAGAATGTCTTCCTTCGAGATGGTGCGAGGGGAAATGGAAAAATTTAATCCTTTCTCAAGGAGATCAAGAGTGTTTTGGTCAATTCGGTTGTTGGGTAGATTCACAACATGCTTGATGTTGTGAACTTCATTTACCATGGATTTGTTTGTAAGATTCAAGTTGGAATCCTTATTTTTTATCACATACTCCACGAATTTCCTATCAGCTTCAACATGCAACAACTCTCAATCAATCGTGCCTGCAACTAATGTTGGAGCCACATTCGGTTAGGTTTGGCTATTATGGTACTCTCATATAACATTGAAAACCCCAGAGCTAGCTTCAGAATTCCCACATGCTATCAGATAGTTGGAGACATTAGCAGTGCCCTCCTCCGAATTTTTGTTAGCTTCAGCTCAACCTGCAACTGCTTTTGAGTTATGGATTCGGTTAATGTTGGAGTTGTTGTAGCATCCATTGTCCATTGTTATTTAAGTTTTACTTTTAGCCTTATTACAAAATGGAAGAAAAATAAAAAATATGAAATGAATGATTGATTTTATATTTTCACTGGTTTTGAAAGTGTCAAACCTGCAAGAATATCTAAGTCGTCCGATCAACAGGCCACAGATCCAACGGCAATCACATCATTAACTAGAATGGGTTCATTTCGGAGATTAGACACGACAGTGTATCAAACACAGTTGAAATTTGTTGAAGTCCGAGTTAATCTCAGCCGTCCATTGGAAGAGGCGAGATCCGTCAGATATCAGGTCGCAATATCGGGTCGAAAGGTGATCAATTTTCATCTTTCAATCAGACCCAATAAATCATCAAATTTTGTTTTATTTCCTCTTGGGTCCAAAGATTGGGTTGGCAAAGTTATCATGTTTAGTCTTTAATATTGGACCCGATGAATTATTAAATACAGCTTATGTCCTATCAGGTCCGGAGATCGGGTCGACAAAGTCATCAAGTTTAGTCCTTAATATCGAACCCGATGAATTATTAAATACAGTTTTATGTCCTATCAGGTCCATAAGGGAGTCAAAGGTGTGTTGAAAAGGTGGATGCAACATGTTTTATGAACTAGTGTTAATTCTTTGTAAGTTCGTGGCCCCGCCATCATTTAAATGTCAGATAAATTCAACAATCGTGATAATGACATAGTTTGATAAGAACTTTTAGGTGCACTGTAGGGAAGCAATGAGCACTAAGGCTAATCAGAGCTTTACCTTCGTAGTTGACTGTGACGTTAGCACGGATGATCGGAATGTGTGATCAGAAATCATTGCGGGGATTCAACCCTGTTGATGCTCTCACACATTTTTTAACCCCCATGGTGCTCCCAAGGGCTTCCACCCTTCATCCACTGCTTCGTTAAGGCTTAAGATATAGTTTCAAATAGAGAACGACCATAATCTTCTAAGTTCCATTACTTCATGTTATTTTATGTTCTTTGAGGTGTATTTTACCCTTTGTGTAATATTCTGTAATATTTTTTTACTTTAGATAGTTAGGGAAATATTTTAGTACTTTGATAGTTTTTGTGACTACCAACTGTCTCATAATGTATAAAAAAGGGAAAATTTAGAGAGAAGGGGTTCGAATTTTGGAGAACCTGAATACTAGGCCAGTGAATTTCTCATACAACTCTTGATTAATGAAAGAATCACAAGTTTTCCTTATATTGTTGGGTATGATTTTGTGACTTCTCTATTATGTGTCATCTTATGTTTTCTTCCTTTAAGTATGGTAATGAAGTTGCATGTCTTTATTTGCTTATGTAAATGAAGTTAAAATTCCCTAAAAGAGTGCTCCAATACTTGAAGTTCACACCATTGTAATTCTTCTAAGTTACAGATAGTAGTTTCTGTGTAAGACAACATATTATCTTTAACTTCTCCAAGTGTCACAGATAGTAGATCCTGTGTAAAACAACATATTGTCTATGACTTATTCAAGATTTTCTTCATTCATCATTTATATTCAACAATCAAATGGCATTCTGATATTTCCTTGTCACCTAAGTATTGAGGGTTAAAAACCAAGTCTCCCAGGTCCTTCATTTGAGAACAAAACATATAATTAAGTGACAAACAAGTGACAATAACTATAAACATTAATGTCTTAGGCACAATTTCTACACAGCCAGGAAATTGGTTTCTTAAGGTACAACATTAATTGGCATCGTTGCTGGGGAGAGAAGACAATAACACTTTTCCCTGGGTTTTCAATAGTTTCCTCTGGTTGTTCATTGAGGGGGGATTTTTGGTTGTTTTGAATAAAAGAAATAACTCTGGCTCCAAGAAGACCCCATACAAGATCAGACACCTCACAACAGAAGGTTCAAGCCCTTTTAGATCCTGAAAGGCTAGTTTCTAAGAAGGTTAGAAGGTCTAAAACCCCACTTACACCAATTCATACACTATCTGCATCAGGCAGCAACTTACCCAAACATTCATCTGATCAAGAGTCACCTTTTTCATCATATTCATTTCAAGAACCTAACTATCAAGAGAAATCTTTAGAGTCTGTTACTTTTCCATTATCTGCTATAATTTTTCAACCTGAACCTATAACTACATTACTAGCTTTTCACACTCCATTTACCCCTTAGTCAAGTTCCACATCTATTGGTAATCAAGGTTCAATAAATTTAGGAGCAAACATGGCAGTTCCTATGTTCTTGATGAATAGGTATGCACCTCTTCAACCTCCACAATCGCTGAATCAAATGCCACAAGAATACCTCAAGATTCTTCCTCGTTTTACAAGGGAAGATGAACAAACAACAAAGACTCACGTATCAGTATTTTCTAATTTTGCAGAAAACCTAAATGTTGAACATTTAGATGTTGTTCTAAGACTTTTTATTCAATCCTTGGATGGAGAAGCAAGGAAATGGTTTAAAGGGCTTCCCAATAACTCTATTCCTTCTTGGGAAGAGATGGAACGTCTATTCACCCAGAGATGGGGAGAAAAAAGAGACCATGGGTATTCACTAACAGAGCTTAATGCTATAAAGAAGAAATCTAATGAAACTGTAGTTGAATTTGTCAGAATATTTAATAAATTGTACAATAGTATTCCAATGGAGATTAAGCCCCCTCTTGTTGGTGCAAAAATAAGTTTTGCAGGAGCTTTTGAGTAAAATTTTGGATTCACATTAAGGGGAAGAAAATCTCCAACTCTTGAACAAATGCATTAGAGATAGAAGAAAATCTGGTGGCTGCAGGCAAAGCACCAGAGACACAACCTATCCAAGAAAAGGGAAAGGGAAAGATAGAATCCTCTCAAAGTCAAACATTAGAGGATATGAGTAATGTAATAAAAACTTTGTCAGATAAATTGAATAAGTTAGAGTTGGGAAATAAGAACTCTCATAGACAAACACAATATAATAATAACTTTAATCCCCAATACAAAAGACAACCTTTGCAAATCTTGCAAAAGGAGAGAAAATATCAAGATCAAATTCAAGCACCATTATATATAGAGGCGGATCCTGATGAAGTACTAAAGAATCCTAGGGATCATGAAGATCAAATTTCTACGTTATATGCAGTAGATGAACTTGAAATTGGTGTTGAAGGAGAAGAGTATGAATATGCCAAAACAGATGCCATTTATGATGAAAATAAAATTGATGAATATTGGAAGCGATTCTCTGATTTTATGCAGGTAGAATTACATAAGAAATATGACTTGAGATCAAGGAAAAGATCAAGAAGTCAAGAAAATGAAAGTGAGCAGCAAGTTCTAGATTCCTCACCAAAGGTGATTCCACAAGAATCTCAACCTGCAAAACAAGTAAATAAAGGAAAGAAACAACAAAATGCAAATGGCAAGACACAAATACTTCAAGGTGAGCCTTCTCAAGACCAAAGTGAAAAAATTCCTTTGGAGAAACTTGTTTGAATTCCCCAAGTAATTTTAGTCATGAAGAAAGGAGAAGATGAAAATGAAAAGAATGCTAAATAGGGTCATTTTTTTAGTCTTACTAAAGAGTTGGAAAAGGTTAGAATTCAAGTTCCCCTTACAGAATTAGCAAAAACACTAGTCTATTAGAGGGATATTGATGAGTTTATTAATTTAAAAGAAAATGTGAATATAAATGACACTGTAAATTTGTAGGTAGACAAACCAATAGTGGTTTTTGGTCCACATTTAGAGGAAGTAGATCCTTCAACACCTTCTTTTTATATTTCCTTATTGATCCATGATTTCTTGCTACATAATTGTATGTTTGATTCAGGACCTTCACACAAACTTATGCCATTTTCAATGATGAAGCAACTAAATCTACAAGTTACCAAACCCTATAGAGACATGTACTCTTTTGATTCAAACAAAGTCAAGTGTCTGGGGGTCATTAAGGACCTGGTAGTGTCACTAGCCCAAATTCCAATTAGGAGCTTGGCATGGATGTAGTAGTAGCAGATATCCCTGCTAGATTTGAAATGCTACTATCTAGGTCATGGGAGGCTAAATTGGGTGGTGTTCTAAAACCAGATTTTACATATGTTGTTATACCGACTTTTGGTGGGGAAGAGAGGAGATTTTACAGAGAAACTAGATTTGTAAAAACAATTACAAAAAATGGAGCAAGTAACTCACCTGTATATAGCCAGGAGAAATATGACTTTGCTTGTTTCATGTTGCATGATAATGCAGAATTGGCTGAAGATAATCAAAAGCAGGTTTCTTCAGCCAATGTAATTACAGAGCTGCAAACTGAAGGAGTGTGGAAATTCTTTTTTGATGGAGCCTATTCCAAGGAAGGAACAAGTGTTGGTTTTCTTCTAATTACACCTGGAAGTAATATGTTCCCTTTTTCCTTTAAATTGGAGTTTGAAGCAACAAACAGTGTAGCAAAATATGAGTCCTTGATTATTTCTCTGCAAACAGATAAATAGATGGGAATTAAGTCAATTTTTGCTTTTGGAGATTTGGAGCGAATTATCAAACAAATAAAAAATCACTCAGACAAAACACCCTAGACTTAGGGCATACAGAAATGAAGTATGGGATTTGTTTGAGAACTTTTTCGAAGCTTTTAACATTCAATTCATTCCAAGGGATGGGAACAGATTAGCAGATTCATTGGATGTGGCTGCTAGTACTTTCAAGCCTCCTATTAATCCAAGACTAAGATATGAGGTGGAAATGAGGCACATATATTCTGTTCTTGATAATGTTAAATATTGGCAAGTTTTGAAGATGATCTGTAGATTAAAGAATTTTTTACTATGGTTAAAGAGTTTCAGGGCACAGAGATTGATCAGGATGAAGATGAAACAACAAAAGTTGCAGAAGTTAGTGGCTTAAAATATTCAATAGCTAATTGAAAAGGTTTTCAATTGAAAGATAATAATTTGCCAAAGGGACTTGTCCCTCTTGAGAGGCTTTTTAATCCCAATGATGTGGTTGTTGACTCAGGAAAAATTTCATAGGATGAACACGTTCGGGATCATAACATTGGAACTTAGGAGGAACCCAGGCTAGTAAAATTATTCAATGGACTTTCACCTAATTATCAGGAGAGATATATTAAAATTTTCAAGGACTATGTTGATGTCTTTGCTATGAGGATCTGAAAACATGTGATGTAAATATTATTATGCACAAGATCCCCTTGAAGGAGGGAATTAAACCCTTTAAACAGAAGCTTAGACAGATAAATCCTCTACTTCTACCATCAATTGAAAAAGAGGTCAAAAAGTTGCTTGGTGACAAAATAATAGTTCCACTCAGGTACTCCGATTGGGTGGCTAATTTAGTGCCTGTAAGAAAGAAAAATGGAGAGATAAGGTTATATGTGGACTTCAGAAATCTCAACAGGGCTTCCTTGAAAGATAATTATCCATTGCCTAAAATGGATCATGTGCTGCAAAAGGTAATAAGATCTTTCAGAATGTCAATGCTGGATGGATTCTCTGGGTATAACCAAGTGGCTGTGGATAGAGAAGATCAGAAGAAGACAACATTCAAAACTCCTTGGGGAACCTTTATGTATGCCAGAATGCCTTTTGGATTGATGAACGCGGGTGCTACATTTCAGAGGGCTATGGATATTGATTTTGTGGGAGATAAGTTTGTAGTAATATATTTGGATGATATTATTGTTTTCTCAAAGTCTAATGAAGAACATCTGGACCATCTGAAAAGTACTTTTGAAAAATGTAGAAGATTTGCGCTTTCCTTAAATCTCAAGAAATCCATTTTTTCTCTAGAAGAGGGCGAACTATTGGGGCACATTGTTTCTAGAGATGGAGTGAATATTGATCTAGAAAGAGTACAATTTGTGCAAAAAATACCACTGCCTAGGAGTAAAAAGGATATTCAAAAATTTCTGGGAAAAACAAACTTCTTAGGGAGATTTGTGTCCAATTATGCAGAAATTGTATAAGAAATTACTAATATGTTGAATAAGGAGAATGAAATGCATTGGAACAGGGAAGCCAGAGAATCATTTTCTAGGATTAAAGAAGCATTGCAGGCAACTCCAGTCCTAATCAACCCTGATTATCAAAAGCCCTCCCATGTTTTTTCATTCACATCACCGAGTTAATAGTTATTGTCTTGCTGCAGAAGCATGATGAAGAGAGGGAGTGGCTTGTTGAATTCTTTAGCAAGATTCTTAAGGATGTTGAGCTAAAGTATAATATTCTTGAAAAGCAGGTGTATGATTTGGTAAAAGCCCTAAAATCCTTTAGAACTTATGTGCTGCAGTCACAGATCATTACTTTTGTGCCAAATGCTATAGTAAAAGATGTATTAGTACAGGGAGATGTAGAAGGCAAAAGAGGAAAATGGATAGCCAAGATCCAAGAGTATGGCTTAGACATAAAACCCACAAAGTTGGTGAAAGGGAAAGGATTGGAAAAAATGTTCACAGAGTAGAAATTTTAGGCATTGCGAATTAACTTGCTGACATCTGTGGATGAAGGAAAAACTAAAGAAAATGAAGAAAAGCTAGATCCAGGTATGAAGATCAGGTATAAATTTTTATGTTCAGAATGGTACAAGCATATAGTCCATTATTTGTGTTTTCTTCTTGTCCCCAACCCTTGGATAAAACAAAGTACAGAGCATTAAAGATCAAAGCACAACCATATGTGATTGTGGAAGGAAGATTATACTGGAAGGATCTTGTGGGAATTTCGTTGTTATGTTTAACAGAAGATGAGTTTATAGAGGAAATCAAAGATCATCATGAGGGGTTATGTGGAGGACTACAGTTGGAAATTTACTGCACATAAAATCCTTCAGGCGAGATTTTGTTAGCCTACTTTATTTGGTGATACATATAAGTTTTTCAGAAGCTGCCAGAAGTGTCAGCATTTTGCTAAGAAGAAGAGGTTAGCTTCCTTGCCTTTGATCCTAGTCTTCATAGAAGAATCATTCAGAAAATGGGGATTGGACTTTATTGGAGAGATTAACCCACCTTCAAGTGTACAACACAAGTGGGTTCTCACAGCTACAAATTACTTCACCAAGTGGGTAGAAGCTATACCTACTAAGAGAGCAAATGATCAAGTGGCAATGAAGTTTTTAGAGGAGAATATTTTCAGCACACTTGGATGCCCCATCAAATCATAACAGACAATGCTCAAGTCTTCAATTCAATTAAGTTTATTGATTTTTGTCAAAAGTATAATGTTATTTTGTCCCATTCAACAGCTTATCATCCATAGGGAAATGGATTAGTTGAATCCACTAACAAAACTTTGATGAAGATCTTTAAGAAAACTATTGCAGAGAACCAAAAAGACTGGGATTCTAAGTTAAAGTTTTCTCTATGGGCTGCTAGAGTGACTACAAGAAGGTCCACAACAAAATCACCTTTTGAATTATTATATGGAACTCAGGCTCTGTTTCCAAGTCAACTTGTGAAGCCTATGATTGCAATGATTTAGGAGGTGAAAGAAGAACCCAATGCTTTGATAAGAAGAATGAATAAAGTAGTGGAGATAAGTGAGAACAGGGACAAGGTAAGAGACAACTGGATTATGTATCAACCAAAGATGAAAATTATTTTTGACAAAAAAGGCAATGAGATTGACTTTAAAGTTGCAGACCTAGTATTAAGATGGGATAACATAAGAAAAGATAAGGGTAAGCATGGGAAGTTTGATCCTCTCTGGTATGGCCCTTTTAGAATTGTTGAAGCAAGGTCCAATAACACTTTCCTTCTTGAGAAGCTTGATGGTGAAACTCTACATCTTCCTGTCAATGGGCAGTACCTCAAGCATTACTTCCAGTTCTGAAGCACAAGTATCTTCTCATTGTAGATACCAAAGTGAAATCAGTGTACAAATGCCATAGAATTTAAATTTATGTAAGCAATATATGGCTCCATGCCCGAGTTGAAGTCACTGATCTACTGTTCGTAGTGCTTCTATGGCAAAAGCACTATCCCCAAGTGGAGCCAGATATTGTAGCATCCATTGTCCATTGTGTTGTTGCCTCGAAAATCGTTGCACCAACATTGGGGGAAACCACCCGGTCCGGACCTTAGTGCAGCTCCTTTTCCGTTTGGTGTAGTGGCTCCGACTGGGGATAATGGGACCAGTTTCCCAGCAATAGATGAATGGGATGAATGAATACTTTATTGGTAACAGTAAATGGTGAATGAATATCTAAACTATTGACAGAAATGCAATAAAACTATCCCGGGAATCTATTTGAACATCTAAAGCGTAGCTTTTGATGTTCTATATCCAAACAATACAATTATATAGATGACTGCATTTATATGGACATAGATATTAAATCATTTCAAATGACTGCACCTAAATAGTTAAGCACGGCAATCAAAATAATACTACTAAAACTTTAAACATCCATACTATTAACGCATACATGATGAATAGTAAGGCATATTATCTAAACATCCAATAGTGGTATGAGTAGGATTTCCTGTCATTATACATGCATACAATTAACAGTAGCAAGAATGAATACACAGCGAGATAATATATCAAGAATGAATCTAAACAAAAGATAAAAATACCAGTTAAATAGCCAGTCACTCCCGATATAAATCGCTACGTATGGCTTTCACTTAGATGCATCAACGTTCCTCAAATCAACGACAGTAATGCACAATTGAATTAAGAAACTATCTTCACTTAGATAAAAGCAGCTGGTCGAGTTTCATAAAAGAATAGAGGCTGAAGCACAATAGTGCAAACTTCAGTCTGTTAAGTCTTATACAAAATTTTACGACCCTTTCTAAATGCATGAAAGGGTCTATAAATACTAAACTAATCTAAAA
>APFE030152309.1:0-11943 GCA_000404065.3 Pinus taeda
GAGAATTTAATCAATAATTGTAAAAACAATGGGATTCTACAATAATTTACAGTGCCACCTACACCTCAGCAAAATGGAGTTGCTAAGAAGATAAACATAACAATAGTAGAATGTGCACATAGTATGTTTCAAGGTAAAAATGTTTCTAATGGTTTTTGGGCTAAAGCCATTAATACTGCAGTTTATTTGAAAAATTGGAGTCCAACCCTAAATTTTAGATCTTAAAACACCTTTTGAAGCATTTTATGGGTATAAACCAAAAGTGAGTCATTTCAGAGTTTTTGGATGCAAGGGATTTGCTCATATTCCAAAAGATGAAAGAAGAAAACTTGATGCAAAGTGAATCAAGTACACATTTATTGGTTATTGTGGTGATAAAAAAAACATACAATTTGTTTGATCCTAGTTTCATATATTGCTTACAAGTAGGGATGTGGTGTATGACAAGATATTGATGATTATGTCAAAATAGATACAAGTGTTGAAAAAGAACAAGAACATGAACAAGTACGGGTTCAAGAGCAAGGAGAATCAAGCAATCATGAAACTCCAACAAGAGGAGAGGAGACTCCACAAAGAAGAAAGAAAGATGAAAGCAGTAAAACTCCAAGAAGGTCATCATGTCAAATTCAAACACATATAAGATATGAAGATTTTGCATTAATGTCTCTTGTAATGAATGTTGTAGATCCTTCAAGTTATGAAGAATCTAAAGAATATAAAGAATTGAGAGATGTAATAAATGAAGAATATAACTCTAATGAAGAATGATACATGGGAATTAACAGAATTGCATAAAAATAAAGTTCACATAGGACGCACATGGTTGTATAAATCCAACTTTAATACTGATGGAAATATTGATAAATATAAAGCTAGATTGGTTGCAAAAAGTTATTCACAAACATAGGGAATTCATTATTATTATACATTTGCACTTGTAGCTAAGTTGAATACAATTAGAATCATGATTGCATTAGCTACAAAACATAATTGGAAAATGCATCAATTAGATGTCAAATCTGTTTTTTTGAATGGTGAGTTAAAAGAAGAAGTTTATTTGGTTTAGCCTAAAGGATTTATAAAACAGGGATATGAGCATTTTGTTTGCAGGTTAAAGAAAGATTTATATGGTTTGAAACAAGCACCAAGATATTGGTATCTGAAAATTGACTATTTCTTCTATGAGAAAGGTTTTTTGAAAAGAAAAAATGATCCTAATCTATACATCAAAAAAGATGAATATGGGAATATTGCTTTGATATTTGTATATGTTGACAGTCTTATCATTATAAGCAATGCATCCAAGTTGATTGAAGAAATTAAAAGTTAGTTGTCACAGGTATTTGAGATGAAAGACCTTGGTGAATTGCATTATTGTTTAGGTCTTCAAGTTTAGAGGGAACCTAGTAAGACACTAATCACATAAAGTAAATATATAAGAGAAACTTGTAAAAGGTTCCATATGATTGAATGCAAGGCATGGAACCTTGTATTGTAAATTGGTGGGAAGTCTGAACTACCTCACCACTCCCAGGCCAGATATAGCATATTCTATCAACATACTTAGTCAACTCATGGCTAAGCCTTGTGAAAGCCACTGGAAAGCAACAAAGAAAGTCCAATATGTGAAAGGAGCACTTAATTTTGGTATTTTGTATATTGAAGAATTTGATGTTGAGTTGGCAGGTTATTCTGATTTTGACTAGACTGGAAATCTAGATGACAAGAAATCTATTACTGAATATGTGTTCAATATAGGTTCAAGAGCGATATAATGGAGTAGTAAGAAATAACCAATTTTTTTCTTGTCATCCAATGAAGCTGAGTATAAACCATTAAACAGTCATACCTATGAAGCAATATGGCTTAGAAGGATACTTGAATATGTTGGAGAAATACAACAAGAACCTACAACAATCAGATGTGACAATCAAAGCACTATCAAATTGGCAAGAAACCATGTATATCATGCATTGTCAAAACATATAGAAACACATCATTTTGTAAGAGAAAAGGTGGAATCAAAAGAATTTGACTTAACATATTTTAATACAAATGAAAATGTGGCTAACTTATTCACCAAGCCTCTTGGAAAGGCTAAATTTTAAATTTGTAGAAGTAACCTTTGTGTGTTGTAGAAAATCCAAATTATGTTGTAAGCGTAGCTAAGACTTAGACTAGCAAGCGAGTTAACATAGAGGTCGTGATTAAGGGGAGGTGTCAAAATAATCATGACTGTTCACATGTCAGTGAAGTATAGGTGATTGATCACGATGATTGTTCCCTAGTCGGAAAAATACAAGGGATAGAAAGTTTGTAATTAATAATCGGCAGGAGTCGTTGATAGTTGGTGGATTCATTGTTGAATCTCCAACGGATTTTGTCTATAAATTGTAGTATTTGGAATGCAATCTTCAAGTTATTGTTTTGAGTATTAATCTCTGATATTTTAAATTTACATTTAAATGTATAACCTTCTATAATATGCAAAAATATATACTTAATATAATCAAATTGAAATGACCTCATATTGAAAATGATAATATCATCAATCCCAAACATCTCAAAGTACATTAAAAAACTAATTATCTAGATAAACATAGACTTGGATAACAAAACATTAAATTTTAGTTCATAAAATCTCTTCAATTTTCTTTCATTAAATGTTTATAATTTTCTTTTTTCTTGTAATTCTTGTACTCGCCCATTTTTCTTTCTTTACTTACTCTTTCCCATCAATATCAATTTCTTGTTTAACTATCTTTCAATTTCATAAATAATACAATATCAATAATTTTTTTATCTATCATATTCTCTTTCTTTTTTTCCTATATTTACACTCTCTTTATTTTCTTTTCCCACCCACTCTCCTTTATATCCAATATCAATTCTTTGTATGACTACCTTTAAATTCCATTATATAGAAGAACTTTGTGCAAGACTTTCTAAATAAGTTACTAACCAAATTTCAATCCTCTTTATAACTTATTAAAAAAAAATAAGAGGCTAAAACATATATAATTAAAAAACTAATATATCATAAAAACATAGAAGCACAAAAAACATAAAAGCACATATATTATTATATTATTAAAAAAAATTGAACCACTATGAAAGGCTTTGAAACATTTAAATAAATAAATCATTAAAAAACATCTAAAAAGGTTAGGAAGAAGTCAATCCATCATTAATCCCTGGAAGTCGATATTCACATGCTTAAAGGATGAACAAATGATTCACTCCCTCCATTCAAGAGGCTTTAAGAAACCTCCTCTCAACGAAATCCTATACAAACGTTCTATTGCTAAGATTGTGAGAGAAGGAAAATTAGAGGAGATTATGAAAGTTGGTTATTTTATAGGGTAGAAAATGCTACTTTAAAAAATATTTTAAGAATGTAAGAATGTATTTTTATAGTTATAGTTATGAAATTTGTTGAAAATTAGATATTAATTTTTATTTGATATGTTTTGGAAAAAAATAATATATAATTTTTTTAAATATTAAAATTTCTCACTTGGGTTTATGAGACACTAAAAAAATTCTAGTTTATTTAATTTCAGTTGCAGAATCAGAACACTTGCTTGGGCCGTATTGAGCGTATATCCTATGTCTGTCGCAATCTAAATTGTCAGGATCAAGTGTTAAAGATCCTGCGTTGGTGGAATCATCAGATGATTAGTTGGTTGAAGTTATGCATGTTAATTTTGGTTGTATATGTCAGGTAGCATTTATGTTTTCAGTGTTATGCTTACTAGTTGGTTTCCACACTATCAGCCTTATAAGGCTTGGTTAAATAGACCCAAACTATTTATGTTTTGGATGGCTTATAATGTGATTCGATGGCCAACAAACCTGGTTTCCCACTAGGTTGGTTAAGACCACCATATGACATATATAATTGTAACCTGCTTGTTTATAGATGAATGAATGAAAAGTATTCTTAAGCTTACCCCACACACACACATATATTAATTGGAATTGAAAATTGTATATGAATCTTAGAAAAAAATTATTATTGAGTTTTAAATATTAAGTTTGATAATCAAGAGATGTGATGTAGTGCAATTGAGTATGGAAATGTTAAAGATCAAATATCCTAATTCACTATGATTAAAGTTATTTTTTTTCTACATTTTGGTGAGGAGATGAGTACCACATCAAAATGGGGAATGCACTATGGGTTGGTGTATAACTATTTTCATTGGTACCAACTAGGGTTTTTAAGATGTTTTGTATAAATATCTTGTCTATTCATTATGTGGTAATGGATGCTCTTTAATTTATTCTAACTTTTGGGTAAACAATAAGCACTAATAACAAACCTTAAGCTATAAACAAAAAAAAGCTATCATTAACTTGCACATATTGCTTGAAAATATGATGATTAAAGGTGAAAACATGGGTGCATGTATCATGCTATTAGTTATTGGGGTGAGGTATTTCCATGCAAAAAAAAATCATGTTCAAACATGAATATAGAACCATTATATGCATGTGAGGTAAGGTGTTTGACCTTTCCTTTCATCAATAATGGAGTTTAATACATATTTGATAGACCAAGTTAGTCTAAATACTAATAAGATGTTTTAAGAATCATATATTCTTGTAATAACCTTTGTTATGGTTATCAAAATTTAAATCTAATAATACATCAATAATTTTTAAAAATTTAAACATTTAGAATTAAATAAAATATTAAAAAAAATTAAACACATTTAAAATTAAATAAAATATTAAAAACAATAATACATAAGCCACTTTTAAAATTTAAATACAATTTAGAATTCAATAAAAATATTAAAAAAATAAACACATTTAAAATTATATAAAAATATTAAAAACAATATTTGCTGTAAATATGATTTTGACTTATAATGAAATTCTCTTCTATTAAATTATAATTATAATTAATTATATATATATATATATATATTTTTTTAAATAATTTAGTTTTATAAAAATCTAATTTTTTATATTTTATTTTAATTAATATAACATATTTAATTAATATATTTTTTTCCTTTTCTTTTTTAATAGGAATGAGTACATTTTATTCAGTAGAATTAGTAATTTTGTATGTACGGTTGTCACTATTTCACCAAATAAAACAACTACCACTATTTTAGTATATAGACTTAAACTCCCCATGCAACGGAAAGACTACTTTAACTTAAACACACACACACACACACACATATATATAGATAATCTAAAAAGTTATTGATAAATGTTAAACATAAAAACCATATGTAAAAATTATACTTATAATAATATTTCATTGTGAATAAATTTAATTTACACCAATTATATATAGATAAATAATTATGTTGATAGACATGTTTATTTTGGAATAAGATATGTTTGTTTTGGAATTTTAATTTAATTGTTAATTGGTGTAACCATATAAATTAAATGGCCACGATACATCTCACATTGTTAAGTTAAAAAAATAAATAAATAAATCATAAAATTAACTAAAAATTTATTTTTAAATTATTAATTATTATTATATTAACTATAAGAAATTGATATATGATTAAATAATATTCTTAATCATGCCAAATTCACCCTCATTTTTACCATGGAAATTATTAATTTGTGAATAGATTTTATTATAATATCATGGGCCAATATTGTGACTTGTCAATGCCATTTACTCGATATGGGAGTTCTTGATACGACATTTTTTAAATTAATTCATTTGAGATAAATTAATTAAAAGAGCATAACTAATTTGGAGATAAATATGAACCCTTGATTTGTGAATACTACTATGAAAATTTCAGTATATTTCATAGAGGTCCAATCTCTACCTATTGAGAAGTGCAACAAGAAAGTCTCAATTTGATTTTGCCTTGGTCAAATTGAGAAAATCTGAATTTCCACATTAGCAGACAACTTGGACGTAGTTAACTTGTGTGACATGACTTGTGTTACTTAGTTTACTCAATAAACTCGAGTTAGAGGGCTTGTAATTCAATTAAGCATGTGTGATTTCTAATTTGTAGCAATCAAGGTCATTTATTTCAAGTTTTGTTCAGTTAAACTAGTTCCAATAGTTGGAGGTACTAGTGGAAGGTCAATTGTGCAGTGGGACAACATTCTAACTCAGTGATCATCTAGTTAATTGATTATTCGGTGCAGAATAGATAGTGCGTGGAGAGAATTCGAGTTCCTTAGTTGTGGTGGAAATTCCAAGGCAATGTAACATCAATTGTAAACTAGTTCTAAGTGTACAGGTGTTGCATGCAACCAGATGATCAACCTTGGGAATTGCGCAATCAATTTGGAGAATAATTCTTAAAAAATAGGGCCTAATTCTCTAAGAATTGCACAAGGAAATAGGGGCTCAAGTTGAGGTAAAATTTTACAAAGTCTCGATCAGAGCTTCTCATTGAGTAGAGAGATAGGTTATTCACTTTCAGGTTGTGCTCAGAGCGAGCAAGCAATTGTAATAAATCTTTATTCATTTGATTAATGCAAGATGGCTAAAGGGTTTTTTAGTAGTTGCTTTCCCTTGGAAAAATATTGTGCATGTGTGTTATTTCGTATTGCATGTATGATATTATTGTTCTAAATTGTGAATTAAATTTCCCAGATTAGTATAGTAGGATTGTGTCTCTTGATTTTAAATAAAAAAGATTGAGCAGTTGCAATTATACATCATATTTCTACATGGTAACAGAGCATGATTCACATTAGAATTGGAATTTCGAAGTTGTTCCTCAGGAGGTTCAAATTTACAGCTTCAGTGTAGCAGTATTTCTTTAGTATTGGGAAGATGATATTCAACGGGCTGAGATTATAGTATGCCTTGGAAGGCAACTCGAATTTCATTGCATGGAAGGATCTCATGGAGGCAGTGCTTGATGACAATGGATTGCTAGAATATGTCAAGACAAATATTGCAAAACCATAGGTATTTGATGCACAGAACCTATCCCATTGGAAGAAAGATTAGCCAAGACCAGGAGAACAATCTTGGAGGGATTGTGAGACCACATTGCCCCAAATATCCATGGAAAAGAAACTCCTTTCGCGTGTAGAAGGAACTGACAAAGCTGTTTGAGAATAACAGTGATCATATAAAACTGGCCCTCAAAGACAAACTTCGAAACATTAAGATGGAGAAGAATGATACTATTTTGCAGTATCTCACCAAATTTACACAAGTTCGAGATGAAATTGGAGGGGTTGGTGTGGCTGTTGCAGAAGAGGACTTGGTGAGCCTAACTCTTCTAGGACTTCTAAAATCCTGGCACAACTACCAGGACTCAGTGAATGGAAGGGAAAATTTACCAAAGTGGGAAAGTTTGTAGTTTGACATGGTACAAGAAGAGTTCAGGAGAAATAACTGGGATGGAACTCCATCCAAAGTAGAGGATGAAGAAAATTTTGCATTGGTAGGAAAGGGAAAGAAGGCAAAGGGAAGAAATCTCAAACAAAACCTGAATCTAGCCAAGGGGGAAAGAAGAAAGACTTGTCCAAAATGAATTGCTTCAATTGTCATGAATTTGGGCACTATGTTATGAAGTGTCCACACAAAGTCTAGCAAGAAGAACTCAGGAGGAGAAATAGGTGAGGCATCATATTCATAGTTTGAGCTAGACTTCACCCTTATCGCATGCATGGCCAACTCTATGATGGGGAGTGTGTGGTACTTGGATTTCGGTGTCTCGTTCCACATGACAGGGTGTAGATATTTTTTCAGTGACCTAGAGGAGAAATATTTCCAGATGCATATTAAGTTGGGGGACGACGAAAGGTATAATGCTACCAGGATTGGAACAGTCACCTTTCAGAGGGAATCAAGATCCCCTCTTCACCTCAAAGATGTCATGTTTGTTCCATGCCTAAAGAAGAATCTCATCTTTGTTGCAGTTTTGGAAGACTGTGGTTATGATGTGATCTTCAACTAAGGAAAATCATTACTGAGACACATATCCACTAGACAAGTGAAGCAGATTGGGGTTCGGGTGAAGAACCTGTACAATTTAGATGTGGAAGATTGTATTGCAATAAGCAATAAGGCAGAGAAAGTGTATAGCTTCGATGTCGGTGAACTTTAGCATAGGATATTGGGCCATTTGCATCATGGCGCCCTGAAAATTATGCAGCAAATAACCATTGGCCTCTCAAAAGAAGCACTTGAGTGGAAAGATGTATGAAAAGGTTGTACCTTGGGAAAGTATGTGCAATCCACATTCCATGATTGAGACAACAAAGCACATGCAGTTTTGGAAAGACTCCACTCTGATGTTTGTGGACCTTTCTCAACAACCTTCACTCCTAGACATAAGTATTTTGTTATTTTTATTGTTGATTTCTCAAGGAAGTGTTGTATCTTCTTCATGTGGAAGAAGGATGAGACATTCTCAAATTTTGTAGAATCAAGGCACTAGTTGAGAAAGAGACTGACAAGAAGGTGAAGCCTCATAGGAGTGACAATGGAGGTGATTATCTTTCTAATGAATTCAAGGATTTCTGTGTGAAAGAAGGCATTCGAAGAGAGATGACAACAACCCAAAACCCGCAGCAAAATGGGGTAGCTGAGAGAAATAACCATAGCGTTGTTGGAGCTGCAAGATCTATGTAACACAACAATCTACTTGCAAAACCAGAGTCCTCATCGGATTCTTGGTATGATTACACTAGAGGAAGCCTTCTTGGGGAGAAAGTCAGATGTGTCTCACTTCAGAATTTTTGGAGCCTCTGTTTACTACCATGTCTCCAAAGATTTGAGGAAGAAGGTTGAGCCAACAATAGAGTTGGGAGTTTTTGTGGGTTACATTGAAACTCCACACAATTACCATGTATACTTACCTTCCCTAGGAATGTTAATTGTGCGAAGAGAGGTAAACTTTGATGAGGAGAAAGTGATGTGGTACTCTCTTGAGAGGGAGATTCATATCCTACTAGAAGAGGATATTTTAGCTCCAAAGAAGGAGCCTTAGGAAGTTGTGAAGCAACCACAAATGGAGGAACAAAGAGGAAGCAGAGTGGAGACATACACTCAAGTAGAACCATCCAGAGAAGGGAGAAAAAAAACTAGGAGAGTTGATAGATTGGTGCACAATTCAATGAAGAATGTAGGAGTTCCTTCAAACTTGTGTAGGCAAAGGAGGTCACTTGAGAGGTACATTAGTTACATGGCTCTAATTACTGAGCTTGTAGAGACTGAGCCATCCTCTTTTGAGGAAGTAGTTGAGAAATCTGTTTGGGTTGATGCAATGGTGGAATAATATGAATCCATCATGAAGAATAGTGTTTTGGAAGTGCTCCCAACATCGGTAGATATTTCAGTTGTGGGTTCGAGATGGATCTTCAAAGTTAAGCATGGAACAAACATATACATAAAGAGGTATAAGGCTAGATTTATGGCCAATGGATTCTCTCAAGTTAAGGGAATTGACTATGAGGAAATCTTTTCTCCTGTAGCAAGGATTTCATCCATTAGATCAATTATTTCACTGGATGCACATATGGGGTGGAAGATCACCAGATGGATGTAAAAATAACATTTCTTAATGGTGTTATTAAGGAGGAGGTGTATATTGAGCAATTAGACGGTTTTGAGACATTTGATCGAGAGTCTCATGTGTTTAGACTCAAGCGAGCATTGTACATTGTTAAACACACACCCCGTGCTTGCAACACCAGGATCGACAATTATCTCACTAGTTTGGGATTCACCAAAAGTGAAGCAAAAGCAAACCTTTATCATATTTTGGTAGAAGGTAAATTGCTTATCATTGTTTTATATGTTGATGATTTAATATTGACAGGAGATGAACAACTGATTAATGCTTGCAAGGAGGATGTTGCAAGGAAATTTGAAATGAAGGAAATGGGTCTGATGCACTACTTCCTAGGGCTAGAAGTATGACAAGGTGATGGAGAATTGTTTGTGTCTCAAGGAAAGTATGAAAATGAGATACTGCAGAGATTCCACATGGAGAGTTGTAAGCCCATGGAGACACCTCTAGAGATCAACTAGAGGAAGGAGAGTGCCACTTTAGGTGAAGAGGTGGATGCTACCATTTACCAACAATTAGTGGGTTCACTAATGTATCTTGTGAACACACGACCATATATGTGTTATGCAGTCAGCCAACTAAAAAAAGCTATGGTTAGGCCAACCATATTGTATTGGAAGACAGTGAAGCATGTTTTATGGTACCTCAAAGGCACTACCCAATATGGATTATGGTACAAATGGACAGAGGGAGTGAAGATGTGTGGCTTCATAGATGCAGATTGGGTAGGGAGTCCATCTGACTGAAAGAGTAGATTAGGTGGAAATTTTAGTATTGGGTCCACAATAGTTTCCTAGTATAGTAGGAAGCAAAGATTTGTGGTGCTCAGCTCTATAGAAGCATAATACATGGTTGCAAGTCAAGCAACATGTGAGGGGATCTGGACAAGAAAGACACTTGTGGGACTGTTTCATTAGATGATGGATCCAACAATGATCTACTGTGATAATTATAGTTTCATTAAGCTCTCTAAGAATCTAGTATTTCACGATCAATACAAGCATATAGATATTCGATATCATCATTTACGAGATTGTGTGCAGAGGTGGACAATGTTGCTACATTACATTATAATAGAGGAACAAGATGCTGACATCTTGACAAAGGCATTATCAAGAGGGAAGTTCGAGTTCCATAGGTGCAGGATAGGGGTGGTTGATAATCCCTTTCTTACTGAGAGGGAGTTTTGAGAAGTGCAACAAGAAAGTCTCAATTTGATTTTGCCTTGGTCAAATTAAGAAAATTTGAATTTCCACATCATCCGACAAATTGTATGCAGTTAACTTGTGTGACATGGCTTTTGTCACTCAGTTTACTCTATAAATTCGAGTTAGAGGGCTTGGAGTTCAGTTAAGCATGCATGATTGTTAATTTGTAGCAATCAAGGTTAGTTATTTCAAGTTTTATTCATTTAAACTAGTTCTAACAATTGGAGGAACTAGTGGAAGGCCAGTTGTGTAGTGGGACAATAATCTAACTTAGTGATCATCTAGTTAATTGGTCAATCAACCTAAAATAACTAGTGCATGTAGAGAATTTATGTTCCCCAGTTGTGGTGGAGATTCCAAGGAAGTGTAACATCAAATGTAGACTAGTTCAGAGTGTATAGGTGTTGCATGCAACCATATGATCAACCTTGAGAATCACACAATCAATTTGGAGAACAAATCCTAAAAAATAAGGCCTAATTCTCTAGGAATTGTGTAAGGAAATAGGGGCTCAAGCTAAGGCGGAATTTGACTAAGTCTCGGTCAGATTTTCTTATTGAGCACATATATGTTATTCACTTGCAAGTTGTGCTCAGAGCGAGCAACCAATTGTGATACATCCCTATTCATCTTATTAATGCAAGTAGGCTTAAGGAGTTTTTAGTAATTGCTTTCCCTTGGAAAAATATTGTGCATATGTGTTATTTCTTATTGCATATTTGAGATTATTGTTCTAAATTGTAAATTAAATTCCACAAGTGAGTAGAGTAGGATTGTGTCTTTTGATTTTAGATAAAACTTCAGTTGCAATTCTACATCACATTTCTACAAACCATCCACCTAATAATGATTGATAATTATATTAGAAATTTGGAAGGCCTATATTGAAATAGGCATGTCTATCGACATAATAATTATTAGGTGAATTATAGAGATTTAACTTCCATAGGATATTCTAGAATATTTTTAATAATAATCAATGTTAAAATTTATCTCTAAAATAATTATGCCTTTTTCTCCATTTAATAAAATTGATTAATTAAAAACATGTTATATGAAATGAGTTGTAGTCATGGTATTGGCTCATTATATTGTAACAAAACCTATTTACAAGAATCTGCATGATAAAATAAGGGTGAATCTCCATGGTTAAAAATCTTATTACTTGTTTTTTTAAATCTATATATGTTTAA
>APFE030152318.1:0-22751 GCA_000404065.3 Pinus taeda
TTTGGGTAGGCCGCTGGTTTCACCTGAAACCGGTTTCGATGTCGCTTCCTGTGTATCACCTTCTTTTGAAACCTCATCATCTTTCGAGCACTCTAAGTTATTGATGATAGTACTGAATTGATTCCATTGCTGGAGCAAATTCGGATCAACTAATGGATCATGATTATCCTTAGAGTTGCTCTCTTCTTGGGTCTTTGCTTGGGTTTCTTCTTATCGCTGCACATTTTCCTGAGTCACCTCCTGCCTCTGGCTATGCGTTTCCTCCTACTGTTTTGATGTAGTTGGAGGTGGTGTATTATGTCGCTGCTCAGACTCGCTTGACCTGGTTGCTGTCGGTACAGTTGCTAATAGGTCTAGAGGCAGAGTTTGCAACCTCTGTTCTCTGAATCTGTTAAATTTAACTAGCCCTTCATCATTATAAACATTTCGGGCAAGCGACTTGACTTGATACAGTGATTCGGCTGATGCGAACAAATCTTCGAATTTGTCTTCTTTGTGCTCGACCTTGGCCAATTTGGCCTGGTCGAGGGCATTGTAAGCGATCTTTCTTGGATCATACTGCCTCCTTGGCAGAGTAGCCAGAGTGAGCAAATTCATTTTCCTGGCTTCCTTCTCTGCATGCTTGATATCATGCAGGGTATACACTCCAATTCGCAATGGAAAAGAAGGCAAAACATGTTTTTTAGCTCTTTTCAGGGTTTGGGTAACCCCTTCAGCGCTCATTTGATAATCTACCTCCCTGGCGAGTAGCTTATCGGGGATATAAAGTGGTAGCACATATGGCTTAGCCTGACTGCCAAAAACTCTGATGTAGGTGAATTTCTCCTCCCCAAACCAACTTGCTACCGCAGTCAAATCTACCGCTGCTTGCTTGGAAATTTTCGGGGCACGCTTATTAAAAATTGAATAATGAATTGGCAACATAAAACCGTTGCAAATTTGGTACAAGTGGTGCTTATAGCTAGTCTTCCATAGTTTTCGATGATATATGTGAATGGGTGTGGGGTCTTGCGACGTCCACCTCCATCCCAACACAGGAAACTCAGAATTAAAACACAACACATCCATAATATATGCACTATAATAAAATGGCGGAATAACCCTCTCTGTGACACGATAGTCAGACCTGAAGTCAAGAATGGCTTTGGCTAACTTGTCGGATAATATGACCACCCAATCCATGATTTCTCCACTACATGTTGCCTCTATTAGGGGAACCATTTCTATGGTGATATTGGCAGAGTCATGCAATCCCCATAGCCTACACATCATAATTCCAGCATAACAGTAAGGTGAAGACAGGGAGTCAACTGAGTACTTACCCGAGGTTTCATGCTTGTGTTTTGTTGGATTCTGTCTCCAACCTCGAATTGGTTCAGACTCGGTCTCGTTCTCTGCTCGAAACTTCTCCAAAAATGCAGCATTATATTTTTTCTCTTCTTGCGGCAGGTGATACATTAGCCTTAGGTCTTCGGCTCGAAACAAACCGAAAACCCTCCCGTCCGTAGTTTCAAACAGTCTATTGATAATTGGGAGCTCTTGGAGTGCCCACCTTACCACATCTGTGTAAGGAAGAATCTGCTCCTGAGCCTCTATTCTGTGTAGGAAGGAGTCAGCCAAGTCTTTTAAATTGGCATCAAATTTGCTGGTATTATCACATAAAATCTCCACTTCGGTCACCATTGGCCCTTCCGCCTCAATCAAATTATAAGTCCCTTGCCAAGTGGTCCTGGGGAGTCCTAAGCATGTTGTATCTGATATCAGTCCTTTGTTCTTCCCATTTGGATCAGCGACAGCTAGCCATGTGGCTGGCGGAGCAGTAGGCATTGTAGTCTTCTTGTATTTCTTTCCCATTCCACTTTCTTCTGTTTCTATGGAGGAATTATGCGCAGAGTGAAAGATAAGCGCAACACATGCAACAATATCATGAAAACAAAAGAATGAAATATATATATATATATATAATATATATATATATATATATATATATATATATAATATATATATATATATATATATATATATATTGGCTCATTCATAGTAATTAATCTACTTAAGGTGGCCTTAGGATCAAATACGTGGATAGGCTTCGAGCCTGTTTTTCTTATTAAATGGTCGTTACGGCCTGTTAATCTCATTAATTACAATTTCTTCAATTAATGGATAAATGATTTATTTGAAGCATGCTTAGGGTGATTTGGCGGTTTGAACGCGGATGAGCGGATTTTCGAAAGGATATGGCCTTAATTACGAATAAATCATATCAATCTGCCTTTATGACTGTTACTTTGAGAACTGTGCCATTTACCTTTTGCGAAATCGGGCATCAGGGAAATGCAAAGTTATTGCATTGGTTTTTCTTGGAATCCCTGATCGGCAATATCCGATCTCGCATCGCGTCGGGCATAGCTGGTGGGGGCGCTTAGGATGAGGGCATGATGAGTCACCGATCGCCGATAGCGATATCGCATCGCATCGGATGAGGAGAAGCTTAGTTGTGCTTTAGATGTTATTGCCGATTGTCGATTGCCGATTGCCTATTTCCGATTTCGCATCGCATTGCAACAAGGATCATTACTCGTGTATTTTATGCTTTGTCGATATCCGATAGTTATTTCGCATCGGCGAAAACTAACATGTCCCTTACATTGTGTTTTCTTTGTCATTGCGATATGCGATCTTGCGATCACTTTATCGCAATGATAAAGATAAATCGTTTTATATTGGGGTTTTTTGATTGGTTTTATTAAAAAGCCTTTTGTGAAATAGAACTTTAAATTGATACCAATTTGGAACAAAAATTAAAAAAGGGACCCATTTCACATTATAGTTTTGGAATTTTAATGATATGAAATGGGGGGTTGTTGTAGGGCACAACACATACCTAGAAGGAGTCTTTTCTTTTATCCTTATCTTTTCCTCTGGCTCCTCATGGGTTTCTTCTTCATAGTTTTCTTCTTCATCATCAGTCTGATTTTGAGGGTAGTCTTCATCCTCTTCGATGTTTTCATAATTTACTTGCCGAGGAATGTATCCTTTTTCATCAACCACTACATCAATGCTTTCAACAATTCTTCCAAGTCTTTTATTGTAACACTTATATGCTTTGCTGTGTGGAGAATAACCAAGGAGAATGCCTTCATCTGCTCTAGGTTCAAGTTTTCCAAGATGTTCATCATTATTCTTAATATAGCATTTGCTTCCAAAAATTTTGAAATTCTTTATCGAAGGAGTCTCACCATACCAGATCTCATGAGGAGTTTGAGTGTTGTTCACTCGAACATTTGTTTTGTTGAGAATAAAAACCGCAGCAAATGAAGCTTCACCCCAAAAGGTTGCGTGAGTTCCAAACTCATCAAGCATAGCACGAGCCATTTGTTGAACGGTTTTGTTCATCCTTTCCACTACTCCATTTTGCTGAGGAGTTCTAGCTGTAGAGAATTCCTTTCTTATTCCATGTTCTTCACAGAAATCGAAAAATTCATTTGAGGTAAACTCCCCACCTTTGTCAGACCTGAGGCATTTAATTTTGTGATCTCATTCGTTTTCAGCCAAGGCTTTGAAAGATTTGAATTTTTTGAATGCTTCATCTTTGTGCTTCATAAGTCCTAACCAAACCATCCTGGAGAAGTCGTCAATGAATAATATAAAGTATTCTTCTCCCCAAAGTGACCTTGTCCTAAATGGTCCACATACATCTGTATGGACTAGCTCAAGAGGCCTGCTAGCTAAACCTTCCTTCTCAGGGAAGTTAGTTCTGGTTTGTTTACCAAACTGACATGATTTACATATAGTGTTGTCAGGAATTTTGATATCTGGAAGACCACAAACTGTCTGGTACTTGCATGATTTCGTTATTTGAGAGAAGCTTAGATGCCCCAACCTCCAGTGCCATAACCAGTGTTCATCATCCTTGCTCAAATAGCATTGTTGTTGTCCTTCTTCAAATATGTATAAATTATTTGGATTTCTTCTGCCTTTGATCACTGTTCTTCCTGTATCAAGATCACGAACACTACACCCATCTGATCGAAATATTACCTCGGTTCCATTATCACACATCTGACTGACACTCAATACATTATGCTTCAAGCCATCAACATACAAAACATTTCCATCTTTGACCTTTTCTTTTAATTGAGCAGTGCCTTTTCCTTTTATGACTGCGGGGGTATCATTTCCAAAAGAAACTTTCTGTCCCTTTTCTAAAACACTATATGATTCAAGTTTTTCTTTATCACTTGTCATATTCTTTGAACATCCACTGTCAATGTACCATTGATTTTCTTAACCTTCTGCATATAAAGCTATCCCACATCTTTCTGGTTGCGGTTCCTTCATTCTCCATGTTCTGGCACTTGAGGTTTGTTCCTTCTGAGTTGTCTTCCAAAATCTGCTCCTGCATTCAGAATCTTCATGACCAAAGTTATTACAAATAGAACATTCAATTTCATTTTCAAGGGCGGAAAAGTTGTTATGGGTCTTTTTGTGATTCCAGTCAACTTCTTGTTTTTGGCTTCTCTATTCATGATTGGCCTATAGGCAACACATTGAGCTGCTTTGTGGCCAAAGTTATGGCAAGAGAAACATTGGCCATTGAAGAAACTCCTCTGATTATCAAATCTTCCTGTCAAATGCTTGTAGCTTCTATTGTCATCCATTATTGAGGCAAATTGAGAAGATTTTACTTGTGGCTGGTTGTAGCTTTTGTTCATCCTTAAGGTGGATTGCCCCTGATTTACCCAGTAGTCTTTGTTTATCCTTGATTTAATTCATCCCTGTTTTACCTGGTGATCTCCATTGGGCTTTTGCTCATTCCTCCTTGCTGCATCGAGATAAATCTTTGAGGTGGATGCTTGAGATGCTTCTCCATTATACCCTAGACTAGTATTGATTAGAGGAGAACGTTGTACATTGATAATCTTGTCTAGAGTTTCAGATCCTTTAACAAATTTAAGATTAAGAGCCTTTGTTTTCTCAATTTCTTTTCTAAGGCCAACAATTTCACATTCTAACTTCTCAAGAAATTTTTCTTTTTCATCAAGTTGGAATTGCAGAGTATCAATGATCATATTCTTTTCTTCTAAACATGTTTTGAGTCTAGAAATCTCTTCATAAAAGCCATCCACCTCTATAGCATCCATGTAATCATCATCTTCAAAAGCCATTAAAAGTTTATAATTATTACCTCGTTCATCTTCATCACTATTTGAAAATCCATCACTATCTTCATGAGTGTAATAGATTTTCTTGTTTGCATTATGTTCCTTGTTCCATCTAGTATATTCTTTCCCCTTGTCAATCTTATCCTTATGAGGACATTTGGCAGCATAGTGACCGACTCTTCCACAAGCAAAGCATTTGAAAGGTAACTTACCTCGAAATCTTCCAGTACCCTGTTGACGGTTCTTGACAAAATTTGATTCTTCGTCTTCTTCTGATACGTGACCTGACTCATAGTAATCTCCTTTGCCTAAAGCCTTGAAAGCAGCTTCTCTCCTGTCTGATGGTCCTCCTTTCCTCATTTCATAAGCAGCCAGAATTTCGTGCAGCTGTGACATGGTAAGATTTCGTAGATTTTCCTTTTCTTCTATTGCAGAAACTTTAGATTAAAACCTAGGAGACAAAGATCTTAGAACGTTTTCAACCACAACAACCTCTTTTATTTCTTCACCCAAGTTTTTCATACAATTGACAATCTCATCTACACGAAGGAAATAGTTAGCCACACTTTCATCATTATGCATTCTGAGATTTTCATACTAAATTCTGAGGGTTTGAAGTTTTGCTCGTTTTACCTGATTACCTCCTTCATAGCTCAGTACAATCTTGTCCCATATTTCTTTTGCGGATTTATAGTGCATAACCTTGACAAATTTGGATTGAGATAAACATCCTAATAGAGTATTGACGGCCTTTGCATTTGTTTCATATTTCTTCTTCTCAGCCGGATCTGTAGGAGTTACTGATGGAAAAGTATACCATGTATCTATGATATCCCACATTTCTGTACCAAGAGATTAAAGATGGGCAGTTACTCTTACCTTCCAATATATGAAGTTTGTCCCATCAAAAATCGGTGGCTTGATCGATGCTTCTCTCTCGTAGTTGCTCATGATGATGGATCTTCCTTTAAGTGATCAAGCTTCTTCAGAAGGACCTGCTCTGATACCAATTGTTGGAAATAATACTGAGAGGGGGGGTGAATCAGTATTATCAAGTCAAATATTCCTTTTTCAAATCCAAATGATATATGCTACTTCAATTAATTAAACCCGCAACTATGTAGAAGGAAACCCGCGTATACTATGCAAACTTATAATTTACTTTATCTTTCAGATGTTGATTGTTAATCTGTGTATCAAATAACCAATAACCAGAAACAGTAAAACAGAGCAGAAGACAATCACACACAAGAACACAAGATATAAGGTGGAAACCCAATGTGGGTGAAAACCACCTGCTGCAATTCGTCTCTATGTTCTCTTTAATTAGAAACTTCTTTTTACAATTGTACTGGTGTAGTCCCTTACCAGTACGCAGGCTACAACCTGCAGAGAGCTACAACCCTCTCTCGTTTTCCAGCTTCTCCTGGAAGGTAGCTACAACCCCCTTAGCTCTTGCACTAGCCATGATACTAGTACGTAGGTGCTGGCCTACAGAAGGCTACAACCTTCTCTTTCTTCCAGGGACCACGTTTCATAAATTTTCAGACTGGATCCATGAACATCAATCAATCATCAAGAATTTTTGCATCAAACAATCTCCTTTTCTCCAATTAGCACTGAATCAAGTAGACACTTCTCTGACATCTGTATCCAAATCACAGTAACAGTAACCACACACCAAATCTGAACCCAGAACAAAAGATACTATCATTCAAGATTAAATATTATGACCCATCAATAGAACTTATCCTTCTCCTTGCGCTCAGGTTCCTTCTTTATTCAGATCCAGATCTGCACAAACCCAATCACAGAATTCAGACAAAGCACTATAATATTCAATAACAATTCAGATGATGCTTTGCCAAATGATCTCCTTCCTCTTTTATAGTCTTAGGTCTTTCACAATACCACGGTCCAAAACCATAATAACACAATACCATGAACCCAATACTTCGGATCGACACTTTTGGATGCAATACCACGGACCAGAACCATAGGATCAAAAACTGTCGGACTAATACCATGAACCAACCATGAAAGTGTGTGAGATCAACACTTTTGGATGCAATACCACGGACCAAAACCATTGGATCAAAAACTATCGGACTAATACCATGAACCAACCATGAAAGTGCGTGAACTTTTCTCCACATGAAATAAACTTTTCTCTGCATAAAATTTCGTGAACGTTTCTCCACATGAAATAAACTTTTCTCTGCATAAAATTCCGTGAACTTTTCTCTACATGAAATAAACTTTTCTCTGCATAAAATTCCGTTAACTTTTCTCCACATGAAATAAACCTTTCTCTGCATACAATTCCATGAATGTTTCTCCACATGAAATAAAATTTTAAAAACTTTTGTCTACATAAAGTTCCGTGAACTTTTCTCCACATGAAATAAACCTTTCTCTGCATAAAATTCTGTGAACTTTGCTGCACTATAATTTATCATCTGAGATAAGTGGGTTGCCATCAAGTACAACATATGTATCATAATGCCAACAAAACCTTGTTGTATATACCTTTCTTATACCTGCTGACCAAGTGGAATTGTTGTAAGGATCCCATCCGTCAAAAGTGCCTTGATTGTTGAAACTTTGTTACTGCACCATTGAAAATTTCTAAATGACATGAAGTGGGATTACCATATTGCATGAGGGTTGTGCCCATGGCATATTCGCTTGCAAGTACATGAGATGAAGCGATATTTTCTTTCAAGGTATCAAATTCCTTTTGTTGCTTTCCTTCCCATTGGAAGACCTTTTACACACTAGTCAATGCATGCAAATGAGTTGCGATAGAAGAAAAGTTAGCAATAAACTTTCTCCAATATTGCTCTGCTCCCAAAAAACTTCTTACTCTAGTGACTCTCTTGGGCGTTGGCCAATTAATCATGAAATCGACCTTGGAGGGATCTATCTTCAGCTCACCTCCTCCAACAATATGCCTCAAGCACACCAAAAAGGTTTTACTGAATTCAAACTTTGACATCTTCAAAAACAGTGGTTCTTTCTTCAAGACATCAAGTAATTTTCTCATATGCATGACATGTTCATCAAGATATTTTCTAAAAAATAATATTTCATATAAATATACTATCTCATCTAGAAGTAGCTCCAATACATCATTCATCATACACACAAAAGTAGTGGGAGCATGGAAAAGACAAAAAAATGTAACTAGCCATTTAAACAAACCTTGCTTTGTTTTGAATGTCACCTTCCATGTGTCTCCTTCAACAATTCTACTTTGATGATAGCCACTCCTAGTGACATGATTTCCATTCTTCTTGGGAACCAAAACAATAGGTGACCTGTATGGTGAAGGAGATGGTAAGATGATCCCTTTTTTCAACAACTTTTGGGTTTGCTTTTGTATATCTGCATTTTTCATTATTGACATCCTATACATGCCAATGTTAGAAAGTTGACAATATTACTGAAATGGTATTTCATGTTGGATTCGCCTCTTGGGAGGCAATCCCTTTGGTTTCTGAAACATCTCATCATATTGGTTAAGTACATCAATGAAATCATATTTCAATTTTGTATAGCAACCTTCCAATGCTTCATAGTCAACATCATTCTTTGGTTTGACAATAAGAAGCACTAAATCATTGCTTGAATTCACTAGTCTTTTCATTTGCCCTGCATTAACTAATGAAAGATTTAGTTTCTTGCGATGAGCTCTCACAATATACTCCACACAATATTTGAACAAGTGGTACTTGTTTTCCTGACGATAGAATATTGTTTTTTTATCATAGAGGTGAGAACTACCCAAAACAATTCCTGAAATATCAAGCAATACAACACCTAATTCAACTTCGTCAATGAAGTTTGTTGTTATTGCAAAGAAAATAATACATTTCCTTGGTACTTGTAAGTTTGTGTCCTTGCATATCCAACCCAATGGATATGGCTTGGGATGTAGAATGGTTTCAAAATTAAGTTTCTTGACTAAGTCTTCAGATATCAAGTTGGCTTGAGACCCACTATTAAATAGTGTGTCGATTTTTTGTATGCTTTGCAATAACCCTCACATGAAATAAATCAATCCTTATTTCTTCATTTGGAGTGCTAGTGTGACAATTTGATGTACTAGTGCTAGCAATGGATTCTTTTCCTTTTATACCCATGGCTGTAATTTTAGTTTCATCACCCGAATCGGATCCCAAATCCTCTTGAATGATTGCAGTTGTTGTTGAGTTTCTTAGGCCTCATCTTTGGATGAAGCTTCCAACAATGGTCTTCAGCATGACCCCCTTTGGAACAATGTTTTCATGTTATTTTCTCTCCTTCTTTCTTAATGCTTGCATTTTTCTTTCCTTTCCCTTTGAAACCCTTTTCTTTTTCTTTACCCTTAAATGGCCTTTTGATACCTTATTCTGGAATATTTTTCCCTCTTTCTTCTAGAAGGGTGGCTTGCAGACAAACCTCATCTAGACTAGTGGGATTAAACATAAGGATAGTATGCCTTAGGTAGCTAAGTAAACCCCCTATATACTTCAACAACATGTCTTGTGATTGTAAATCTAAACCTAACATTAGAGACCTTCTTCTAAATTCTTGGGTGTAATATTGCACATTTTGATCTTTAAGTTGTCTAAATTGTTTCCAATTCATGATGGACTTATCCATATATGCTAAAGGGTAAAAATGCCTTTTAATTACAACAATGAAATCAGGCCAATAGATTGAGATATTACCATGTTTTCTTATCTCTTCTTGTATCTTGGCTTCCCGCCATACCAATGCTACACCCTCTAGTCTCAAGGAAGCTATCTGAATCCTTGTGTCATCACCTTGAAGGTTTTGAATTTTGCAATAGACCTCCAACTGAAAAACACAATTGTCAAGCTTCTCTACATCTACTTCACCATTATACATAGGCAACTTAAATTTAATATCAAGTTTTAATAGGGGTGTTTTACCAATTCCTTTTGATGTATGTTAATGAGTATCAGTAACGGTTGTATTAGTGGAAGAGGATGAATATGCTAGTGAAGATGAAGATGAAGATGAAGATGATGGTGGAGTGGTGGAGGTTTATCGCCATTCCCATTACCTCCTCCTCCTTAAGAACCTTCTCTTTTTTAGAGGCTCGGAGCTTTCACCCTATAGTCTCTTATTCCTCTCTTCATAGATGACTTTCACCATCTCTATCATGTCAAAAAAATCCTTCCTAAAAACCTTCTCATCCTCTAACATATTTGCAGTCTCTCCTTCATGTGAAATGCTTGTTGAAGCTTCAATTTCAATTTGAGGTAGAACTGGTGGTGGATATTGTGGAAATATTTCTCTCCTTCTCCTTGACCCAACTTCAGGACCTTGAACCAGCTTTCCTTCTCCTCTCTTGAGCTTCAACCTTGTAGGCATCTCATTCACTTGCAAACAGTTAAATCCTCCTTGCATAAATAAAACCTATTTCTTTGATACCAAAGTTGATCTGATGGAAAAATTAGTTTTTCTATGCTAAATTCCTCTTTAGAATATGTAAAAGTGCTTAAGGATTCATGAGGTTGACTGCATGTTTTATCATGTGTTTTTGAGTTTTTTTTTATGCAAATTTCATGTACAAATTAACATAAAACAAATTTCTGAACAACAACATATAACAGACAATAACGTGAACAAAAAAATATCACAAGAAGGAGTTCACCCCTCCTGGGCTATGTCTCCTTGGTCCAGCTTCCAATGGCTTGGCCCTCTCTATTATGCTAAAAAATGTGAATATATTTGTTTACAATGCTCAAACAACTATGAAACCTATCGCTCCAATGGCTTCTAATAGCTCTTGCACTATTCACCCTACAATTTTCCCAAAATCCAGCACCATCCTACAAATTTACCCAACTTTCCTTTAACTGGGCACCAAATTGCCCAATATCCAGGCAGATTTGTCGAGGCACTTAAAATCCCTCTAAGGCCTTATTTCCGAAAATTAGGCCACATGGGGGGCCACGTGCCCAGGACTAAGGCCAATGGTCCACCCCTATCAAACAAGCCCCCACTCCACTTTGGACGCATTTTTATTGGGTTGCACGCACCTAGGGGCTAGCCCTTATGGATGGTCCCTTTCCTGAATGGCGCAAAACCTTATATTTAAATATTTTTGGCATGACATAACATAATAAGAACCATAGTGGCGCATCTATATTTGGTGATGTTTGTTTGAAAGAGGTCTGGTGTTCAAACCTCACTCGTCCCATTTAGCCCTTAACAAGTTTTTGGTGGCCCCCATGCTGCCACCTGGCAGCCTCTGGTTGGGTCACGTGGCAGCCTATAGTTGGCCACCAACCCACCAATGAAAATCACCCAAATTAGTGCCAATGATATTCGGACAAGTGGTGAGACATGATTGGCCCAACAAAACCCAGTCAACCATGTCTAGTCAGTAGGCCCAGTCAACAGTACGAACTGTTGACTTGGGTGTCAATTTTTTTTTCCAAATTTGCTTGTGTTTGAAAACAAATAAAACATGTTTATGGGAGCATATGAAGTCCATTTCGTATGAAATGAGTTGCACCAGATTCAAGATGACAATCACTACATCTTTGTTCAGGTTCAACATTGATCTGACGACTTTGAATTTTGATCAAATTTTTTAGCACATGATCACTATGGCATGGGGACGATTGGATGAAAGAGATATTTGATTCAACCCAGTCTATGGTCAAGTGGTTCATGGAAGTCCCAGATCTAGTTTCATTTTTCATATGTTAATAAGAGCTTCTTTCCTCTTGTATTTGGTGGGTAAATATACTTGTTTATATGTGGTATTTATGGTTGAGATATCCATGTTATTTCTATTGGTTATATGTTGGTTATAAACATGTTTTATGATAGTGATGATGTATGGCTCTCATCATGTTTTTATTTTTAAATGAATATATGACCTAATAGATGATAATGCAGCTAATGTGATAAGGCATCGATGCTTCTTAGTGATTCTCATATAAGTATGAGACCCCTATGCCAAGATTTGTTTTATGGCTTGTAGATTACATGTTCATGGTATGTTTGATGAAATTCCTGTCATGGTTGGGCTTGGATAGGCCAATACCTTGATCGCGTTTTGTGTTAGAGCCCTTTTCTGGGTGTCATTTATTGTCTTGAAAAGTCTCAAGTTTTGATAAGTGGTTTCTAAAGTAGCCCTGAAAAAGTGGCTCAAATCTCGTAGTCTCTGGCACAAAACTGGCTAAAAAAGACTGTAGTCTCTCCCTTCTAGGCATTGTGGGAGTGCATAGAGGGTCCCAATCATATGCATGCCCATTTCATGGGATTGACTGGGGATTTAATTCATTGAAAGGCTAGGTTAACTCAGGAGTTGAGCACCTGGAGTGGTGGATTAGCTCGATTAGCTCCTAGGTGTCTTATAGCACCTAAGGGAGGTCTGTAAAGTGTTGGTTCACTGGTTCCACTTCCTCAACTGCACTTAGGTATTTGAATCATATCATAGTAACTCTTCCTCACATATTTACCCAAGTGGACTGGTAAGCTTGGGTAATTGTGAGAGGAGGGTGCTATAGAGATCAACATATCACTTGTGAGAATTGAACTTAGATAAGAAGGATACTTCTCTTTTCACTACCACTTGGGTTATGGTAAATCAAATTTTTAGGATTTAATTAGTATATCATCTAGACAAGATAGTTGAAAGTATACATTTCCTTTAGGCTCATGAGTAAAATAAAATATAAGATAAATACTAAAAAGCAAGGTGATAATTCTGATAAGTAATGGATGCACACATTATTTTTTCCCTTGAAGAAAATATCTTTATATTCCATATGAGGAATATATATGCTTTGGTCCTTGAGGGACTCTCATACAATAGGTCTTGAAGCTATTACAAGGATATACACATTATGATTCGAACATCTCATAAGAAAAAAATGAACCTGAATGGGGAGGATAACAACATTTCTCCCAACTAGCCACGCTACATCTAATTGAATAAATAAGGGATGCACACATTATTGAGGAAACATGTGTATTTGTAAAGAAGAAGAAATTATTCTAACACACTGGAAATAGCTAAAATGCTTACCCATAAACATGTTACCCATCACGCAATAAACTAGGTTACACAACATAATGGGGGTTAGTTTTCATGTCGTAGCTATGTTATAGAAGTGTGGTTAATGGGTAAATTATCATGCCTTAGTTATGTTGCAAAAATATAATTAAAGAGTCAAATTGAGAAAGCAAATAATAAGTAAGCGATCAATTGTCATTTCCAAACTATGTTGCAAGGTACTACAATTAATAGTTAAACTATTTTTTCTTGTAAATTTTGTTCTTACTTATAAATTTGACCAAAACATACATTAAATTAAAACGATAGAGATTAGTAAAAAGGAAATAAAATTATTCATATTATTTTAAAAGATTATTTTAAGAATGCAATAGCTGCCAAATTCGTTTGTGTTGAATATTTTCAAATATGATAATTTCTAGTCACTTGTTATTTACATTAAAGGTTCACACTTTGTAAAAGTCCTAACCTTCCATGAAACTTATGATGAATATGCCTATATGTGGTTTACTTATATAAATAAATTTTTCTTTTACCAATTTTATGTATCCCAAATTAGGTGAGGGGCACAAGTCCATAAAGGTGTGAAATTCTTATTATGCCACATTAAACTTATGTCAAAGGAGGTGTTTTCATAGTAGTGGGTGTATGTGCATTTTTTTTTCTTCCCTTTGTTCAAAGGTTATGTGATGTGGGAATCCATGTGTTTGGAAAAGGATAATATAAATTTAAAATTTGAGAAATATGTTTCCTATAATAATAAAATAATTAATCAAGTCTTTTCAACTTTAAGATTATGTTAATGTTATAATATGAGTTTGTGTTAAAGTAGAGCTATTATTAATAGCTTTCCTTTTTCAATTAACTTACTCTAATGAGGCTAAGAGCTCATTGTTTTTTTATAAAATAAATTCCCTAAACAAAATAAATGCCCTTCACTTACAACTTATTAACTAATATCTTCTTATTAATGATGTTTCTTTCTAATATATTTTTCTTTCTAATATATTTTAGATTAGATTGGTTAGTAGAACACAAGACAAGTAAAGAGACAATGTACAAGAAAACTAGAAATTAAAATTTTAAATTACTTATTGACACATTTGACAAAGTATTTATCACATATATCTTGGATTTAACACATTTTTAAATGAAATTTACTTAAAATATTTTTAAAATATCATGTATTAATAATTAATATCTCATTTTATAATATATATATATATATATATCATTATTTTTTAGGTAAAAAGTGCAATATGTTACCTTCAGCAAAAATCGAAATACTGCATTCAAAAATTTTCAAAAAATGTGTGCTTACTACACCTCCATTTGAGCTAGTGGGATCAAGAAAGTAAGAAACATGCTAATAGTTCAAATTCATGCTACTTAGAGCTCTTTACTACAACTTGCATTCCATTGAAAAGTATACATACAGTGTAACCATATCTAATGACTAGCGAAGATGAAAAGATCCACCAACAAGGTCAATCACATCAATGCATTCAAAGGAAAGGATGAGGGGTGGTATTCATACTTAATCTTGAGTTTACTTCCAAAATCTCAATATATCACAAGATGCATCAAATCCATTGTTTTATTTCCATAGTATTTAGATTCTGAAACATGTGCTTGAAAGAAAAATGTGCCAGTAGCTCGTTCTAAGAGAGGATTGAGTTCATTAGTGATTGTAAGCCTATATCTTAAAAGGGAACAATTTACGTTATCTAGTCTACAATAGGTTTTGAATTTCCTAGCATCTCCAAATTGTTGATTCCTTTCACAATTTACAATACAAGAAGTGAATAGATGACATATGGCTCCACCCTTTCATGTTTGTGTGCATAAGTGTTCAATTCTTATTTCATCGGCCATAATAAAATACAAAGTGGAAGCATAGTTGTTTAAGGAATGATGTGAAGTTTTATGAAGATTTAGATGGTCAATTAATAAGTGAGAAAAATATAAGTTGGACATGCCTTTGGTAACAACATGAAGCTAAGAAAAATTTGGAATTAAAGCATATGAATAACGACATTGACGTTATCTTACATCTAACAAGGAAATATCATGACTAAGCAGTTTGTGTAGCTGCAACACGAGTGATTCATAGTATTGGCATGAAAAACGCATAAATAAGCATGGTAGGAATGGTGTGTAAAATGAAAAAATCAAGGATACAATTGAAGTTGCAACCATGATTTTGGTTTTTTCCTTGTTTTAGTACATCATAACCATTTCTAGTCATTTGAAGTCTTATAGAAAACGTTTAGATTGAATCGATGAATTTAACTTTAGATTCCTGGAAGGTTCATTTGACACCTAAAGGTCATGTTCATAGATTAGAATCCAATTAAAGGATCAATATATCAATGATTTAAATCAAACTCACATCCCATTCTATGTAAGATAGATGAAAGATGCATAGAGAAACTTGAATGTTGTCAAGGTAGCTATTCATGTGAAATTTGTATTTTAACCTTTGAGGAACTTTGTGTACCAATTTGGTGAATTTCCAAGTTAAATTTTTGAATGATGAAATGTTGCACATATATTTTGTGGGGATTATGGACTAAACTAATCAACATAATTTGATTCCAAGTCAGAAAACCATGAAAGATAGACTAAAAAATTTCCTTTAAGGAAATTTTCACTTTCCTACTTTATGAAAGTTTCCATGATGACGTTGAATAGGGATTCCAAAAATTTGTTAAGAATATCTTAGTGCCTATTGTGCTAAAAAACAAGAGTTTCACCAACCTGAGGTTAGACATAATAGTTATGGGTTTATTAAGGCTAAAAACCAAGCAGTCTTCTTGGTACTCAATATATATTTTATAATAGTTTATTGAGGTTGCTTTTAGGTGGTCTTTAATCCATGATCTAACTCATGACTATTTATGACGTATGTAATTATCCAAGAATTGAGTTCAAGTAATAATTTGAATGGAAAATAACCACTAACTTATTAGGGTTGGATGAGTGCTCTTGTTGATTAATGAGTTAAAAAATCATTAATGGCTAGAAGAAATTTGAGAATTTAATTTGCAGTTAAATAGATATTTGATAACAATAAACAATCAAGATATCATATTGTGGACAAGCTATGAAAAATTTCAAGTCTAGTAGTATTTTCGCTAGGTTAAGAGTGAAATCACTCACATGGGAAGCTTGTTGGATTTCCACTCTAGCGATTTTCCTCAGGAAGGAAATCACTAAGTATGAAAGCAATAGAACCTCAAGGTCATTATTTTACTATTACATCTCAAGCATTAGGGGAATTGTGAAGTCTAAAATGGGTCTCATAAGGAAAATAATAAAACAATAGTTAAACTAATAAAATAAGAGTTATGAATTTTTAAAGAAAAAGAAAGGAAACTAATATTTTTATTGTTTTGTGACTTCTCTCTTTATAGTTTTACTCAAATTCCAATAATATAAAACCATTGGATGAAGAATTAAATTCCACATCCAACACATACCCACTCTACATACTTTTGAGTAGACACACATTGAAAAAATTTGAAAATACATGAAAAAAATGTGTTCAACACGATTCTTCGTGTATTTTAATTTTTAATTTTTTATGTGGGTATAATTAGAAGTATTTAGAGTGCATACTCATTGGATATGTAATTATGCATCCAACGAATATCTACACTTAGCATTTGAGTAAACCTAGAAGGAGATCCACTAAAAATATAATTAAAAAAATAGTTTTCTTATTTTCCCTCCAAATATTCACCCTTAGGGATGACATCATCATCTTGAATCCTATTGGTTCTTTTAAAATTAATTTTGTTACTACATTTTTGTTTTGAGGTCTATTTTTGACCTCAAAATTCTCCTAATGGTGGGTGAAGTTTGATTTTATCAATCAAAGAAAGAAGGAAAGACATTGCCATTTTTGGGAGAAAAGTATCATTGGCCTAAGAGGGAAGAAATATTCTAAGGTCAATGATTTGGTCCTCTTGTTTCTAGAGCTCAAAAATTTTTCTCATAAATACATATCACTCACCTTAAAGTACAACATACCTTCCCTACGTAACAAATCATTACCTTGACCATTATTCTTAGTTGTTTACTTCTCTTAGGGAAATAATTGACCTCATAATCCCAAAGGCCTTCCAGACTCACCAATTTAGTCACTAGAAAGCATTTCCAATGTTTTGGAGTGAGGATTGAGTAACCTCCTTCTTACAAGATCTATTGTTGGACCCATTTAATGCTTATTATTGATTTTATTCCATTTTCCCATTTTTATCATTGTTACATCTCTTCTTCAATATTGGCTACTCTCACCATTTCCTATTAGGTATTTGAAGCTTGCACATATCTAAAGATAATGTGGTCATTAAGCAATTTATTTTCCCACTTTAAATAGTTTAGGAATATCATACTTCCCCCCAAGTTGGTTTCTAGATCATATCTTTACTGTAGTCCATTGTCAAACATATGGTCAAAGCATTATCTTTTTTATGCTCAATAGTGTCATCTAAAAATTCAAAATGGATTTGGCCATTGTTTGAATGCTAGAGGGTTATTAGGTCATGAAGAAATTTAGTAGCACTTAAAAGGGATTTCATTTTTAATCCATTCCCCTTGAAACATTTAAAGCTTAGTCATATTTCTAACAAAAACCTTAAAATCAACCTCCAAATTAAAAATTTGTTCTATTTGTAGCACCCTCCTTTCGGTGGTTGGGGTTTGGGGGTGGGGGGAGGTGTGGAGGGAGTGGGGGTGGCGTTAGAATTATCACCTTTTGTAAACATGGCCTTAAAAACCTAGTAATGTTAACATCAAAAACTATATATTTAACCATCATATAAAAAGTGGTGTTACTAGCAACAACTATTTTTGGGGTCAAAATAATAACTCATTTGAAACTATAACGTTAATTACTAGTGTTCATGCAACCAAAATCTTAAAATCAACCTTCGAATCAAACAATAGTGCACCAAGTAGCGTACTCCAATTTTTTTGAAACCATGTCATTAATAACCATAACCGATGTAATGAAAATCTTAAAAACAACCCTTGAATCATAAAGACATGATATATATATATATATATTATAATAATATATATAATATTACATTTTAAGTTAAAAAAATAACAAAATAAGGGGAAAGAAAGGGGGCAAGGTGGTGATTCTATGAACACCACCTTGAGTTGCCCAATGCCTGAAAACCACTCATGGCTTCTTTAACTCGTGGCATAGGTATGGGAGGTGAAAGGGATATTAGTGACCACTCATTTGAGTGATGATGGTTTTGAAGATATGGGTGGAAGGGGACTCTCCCTTGTTGCATAATTATTAAAGGAGTAGACTATTTCTCCTTCGCGAAACACGCATAGTGGACAAAGGGGTAGGAGGTAGATGGGAGGTGGGAAAGGAAATGGGCGCAAGGTGCTAGGGGTTGGGGGTGCTATTTTGGGAATGTTTCCTCATCCCCCTTCACCCACTCATGGAGGGAAAGGAAATGGAAAGCATGGGATGGACGGGTAGGGAGATGGAATATGGGATGGGGGTTATTATGTTTATGCTTCACTTACCATGTTGAGGAGGTAAATCCCCTCTGCAGACAGAGGCGATCCCTACTAGCCCAGACCGGGTCTAGCAACAATCATACAACGCTACCATGCAAGTTCCTAATTGCAAATTAAAGACCAATGATGAGAGCCTACCTGGATTCCAATGCTAATGCTTGTAGAAGAGTTGACACTCCCATTCCTTTGCTCTGACAGATCACGATCCCCACGATCTCTATGAATGGATACCTTCACATACAAAGAACGACATAAACACAAGCATAAAATCCAATAGATGCAATTATATATCAGTAAGAAAGGATATAACTCATCATCATTACAAAGAACAATAAGAGTGGAACCATAATAATAGTCGTTTATTAATGATAAACAAAGAAGAATACAACCATAGTTCTGACGTCAAATCCTCCTTTGGCTGGGTGATTAGTAGCACATGTCTTACAAAGCTTGTTGGGAATAGGAACAAGCCTCTCTCTCTTTGGTTATTGGACAAGAATATCCTTACTTAGATTTGGCCTTATGGGGATGAAGAAGGCTCTTGTAGCATGAAGCTCTTGGAAACTTGACAATTCTCAATCTCTAGAACTCTGGAACTAGCATGCCAAGGAAAATGGACAAGCTTTTATAGATGGAGGAAGGGGAGTTAGAATCATCCACAATAATCATGGGATTGGCTCTATCATGAAGAAATCTTCCATGAGAGGTGGAAAACCACTTCCTCTCTATGGAAATCCATAGCCAAACCACCCAACTCAAGATAGATTCAATCCAGGAATTTGTTAGGATGAATCTTTTGCCGTTTGTTTGTTAAAAAACACCATTGATTATGGTTGGTGCGAGTGTGACTTTGTCACAGAGTGCCAACTGGCGCACCCTCTTTGGAGGATTTCCCCCATTGGCGCGAGGGCTACACTATGGAACCGCGCCAATGGAAAAAGGGCTCTTTTTAGGGGTTTTTAGCAGCAGATTTCTTTAGGGCAAATGAAGCTCAAGTTCAGTGGAATGCAATGCAATTGTTTGTAGGTCATGTCACTTCTCATAGGTCCCAGAATGAGTCCTCCAAGATGCAGGAGAGGGGTAACAGGGACGGTGAAAAATTGCTATGTAACAAATGCCCCCTAAAGCATGAGGCCTGAGAGAGAGAGAGGGGTGAAATGCTTTACAAGAACATGTCCAACCGAAAACACTGCCACCGGAAAACCTGCGTGGAGAAGTACAACTGATAGCTCAAATACATGATGTATGTAGTATGGGCGCAGCCATCCATAGCAGAGTACATAAGAATCTAGATCCAAGGTATGGACGCAGCCATCTAGTGAGGATCGATAAAAAGACTCAGGCATGGTCGCAACCATCCAGGGAATGAGTCATGTAATAATCATAATAATCCACAAAATCGCAACATGGATCCCAACAGACAAAATCCAGGGTCTTGCGCTCCATCTCGACCCAAACAAAGTACAAGTTCAAGCATGCGAATATGGGAGTTGAAGTTGAACATGCAGGAACATCGTCTGATTACCAGCCAATGATGAAAACTGTTAACAGACACGAGAGGTACCACCAATAATGACAATGGCCCTCAAGGTACTACAGGTATAATCTACGGTGTGCGAATCAGTGAGCCGGCGTCGAACACCCGTAGAATCATTCGATCGAAGGCCAATAATGAAAACCTCGCGTCGAACATGAATAACCTGCCATTGAGGCATGCAGGCTCCAAGGCACCTGAAGGGAGCCTCTAGGTCAACTTCCTGGATAATGAGCTAAAGTCAACAGGAAGCAATCTTGATCGAAGGTGGGCCATAGTGTTTCAGACATCATCGACGTGAGACAAAGGGGGATAATATGTTTTTGCGAGTCAGGATTATGTGAGTTATCAGAGGGAGGTTGATGATTTCGCAAAGGTCAACTTCTCTTGAACATATGGGCGGCACGATAGTGGACTTGGCAGTATTTGACATCAAATGATCAAATTTCATGGTGACAAGGCAACGAGCAGATGAGAGGTCAAACAGGATCACCCAAACCTATGGAGGCAAGTGAAAAAACAAGATGAGATTTCCCCACCCAGACACGAATGCAGACAAGTGTCATGTTCAAGAGCGACATACTGTCGACACGACAATGATTATGGTTCCATTTTCCCCACCATTTCTGGCAAGTACCCCAGTTATTTTTATTAACAAGATTGACGGGGATAGCATATGCTTGTAAAGTGTCATTTTGACGGAATCCAATGTCATCAAGGTTTAACGAGTCTGACAAAGGAAGAACTCGGCGTCTTTTCGTGTTTAGAGAGTTTGAAAAGACAGCGGAAAAGTAAACTCCAGGGGTGTCCTTTTTCGTAAATTTGTGTCTCTTGAGCCCGAAAAAGTATAAAACAATGCTCGAAAGAACCACCCAACCATTACGATCGAGGAGTACTTTTCATGATTAATGATTTCGACCTGAAAAAGTAAAAAAGCGACTGAAATCACGTCGTTTCATAACCATTAACGAGCCTGAAACGACAAGAGCCCGACGATCTTTTCGTCTTTACATGGTCAGAAAAGAGTTTAAAGGTGACCGCCTCTTATTTACGTTTAACGGGTCAAGAGGAATAACTCGACAATCTTTTTGGTGAGCCCCAGTATTGTAGCAATAATGCTACAACTCCTGGGGCTTCCTGTCTCTTAATTTTATCAACCCGGTAGTTCGTACAAACTTGGAAGCAGCGGTGCTATATGCACAAGTACTAGCTCTTGTCGCAGCTGTCACTTGGTCAGCTGGCACAAGTCCGCTAGGGCTTAAGCCAACTTCTATGGGCTTACAGAAGAAGCTTTATCAATGATGGACGAAAGCTAGCTCAAAGGAGACTAATCTATTTGACAAAAATGAACTGAAAGCAAATCAAAGCATGTAAACCTAGGAAACCCTAATTTAACTAGTCTAGCCTCTATAATGCAAATGACGTGAAGGAAACTTCTACCAATGCTGCTGTTACCTTTGATAAGTGAAAATGCATGGATATAAACTGCTTGCATCGTAAAAGACATGTTTTTGTATTTTTCCTTTAAGTGGATGGGATGATTGTGATTGTGTGCTAATTAGGGTTTGGTTGTGCAGATGGGATGGAGAAGGAAGGAAAGCATGGAACAGGTTGGGGAGGCTAGGTGAGATCCCTATGGACCCTTAGCATCCATCCACAGAGGTTTTCCATGTTCAGAAGCTCGACAACCGAGTGAATGGCCTCCTACAGGATGTCTGCAGGGGATCCTACAGGATACTCAGAGGTTACTACAGGATAGTCCTGTAGGTCTTCTACAGGATGTTCTGTGCAATTCTACAGGATGCTTGGCCATGAAGGTTTGAAGTGGTGGAGGAGTGATGGAATGGTAGGAAGAGATATGCTTACATGCATGATCAAGATGGAAGAAATGGTAATGGAACGAGAAAGAGGAGTGTAAATGAAACAATTGATTATGACTGTCACCAAACCGAAAATGCATCAACCTAAATTACTTATGCCATGAATTCAATGAACAACAATCCAAAACGTGAAGAGAAATATGTATGAGGCTGTGATGAAAGTATGTGTGCAGGTGTGAATGACAAGGAAGCATCTAATCAAAACCGTGACTGTATTGCAGCAATCATCAAGTAAAGTAATGCGTGTTTTTGGTGGCTAGTTATGGACTGCACCCCAATCTTCAAGAGAGATGGCAGTGAGCCTTAACAACCGTTTTTTATTATGAGAATGCAGCAAAGACACATATATATAAACAAGGGCGGTACTGGGTGCTTGAGATGGGCCCAACCCCAAGAACTACAGCCTCCCAAGAGAGATTTAGAGCTGGTGCAAAGCTGGATCCATTTTTATTAACCAAGAATGAACAATTACATCAAAACTGTCCACAAGGAGAGCTTGAGAAAGAGCTGAAAGCAAAACTAATCCATGGCCTACAACTCGAATTACAAGCTAGCTAACTAATGGCTAAAACAAA
>APFE030152320.1:0-15516 GCA_000404065.3 Pinus taeda
GATGAACCTACATGGGAGATGGTTGATCAGATGCAGGCAATGTATCCTTCCTTACTTTACAGTTCAGGTAAAGCAGTTTTGGCATATGTATATATGTATATGGATGTAAATATTGCCATGAGATATATTATAAAGCTCCAATAAGTGGTATGGTTGTCTTGTCGTTATGTTTGTCTTCATGGTATTTCTTTTCAGTAGGTTGTTCATTGTAAATACTAAATTGAGCTAAGTTATAATGTTCCATGGGCAGTATGTTTTGTCTTTCAGCTGTTTTGCTGGTTGTAGGTGTCATTGAACACCGAGAATGGTGTTCCCCTAAGGGGAAGGGGTTTGTAATAGCCCTAGGTTAAAAATCCATGTAATAAAGTTAATCAAGGCAAAATAATACCAAGGTCATGAGACACGTATTCCAAGCTAAATGCTGGGAAAAACATCCTATTGGGTCTTCATTTTGTTTATTAGGGCTAAAGGGAAATTGGAAAAGGAAATTATGAAGGCTTCGGAAAGGAAATGGGAAAGGCTTTGGAAAGGAAAACTGGAAATAATTGGCCTTTTAATTATGAAAATAACGAAAAAATGGAGAATAGGAAGGTGAAAGGCCACATATTGCATGTGAGGAGGAAAATGAATGAAAAATAATGGAAATTGAAGAAAATAAAGGCCTTTTCCCCTTACTATTTATCATTTTTTAGAGTTTCATCAAGTTCTGAACAGAGGTCGATCCTAGCGATAAAAAAGTGGCTTAGATCTTGGGGTCGTTGGCACAGAACAGAGTGGAAAAGTCTACAGTTACTGGGATGCAGGCTAAGTTAACTCAGGGCTTGGGCACCTAGAGTAGTTTGTGGGTCTTGTGGCTCTCGAGGAACATCAATTTGGTTTTGTTTTGTCAGTTCCACTTCCTTAAGGTGATATAGGAGGCTCAATCATATCATAGTACCCTAGTGGACCGATAAGCTTGGGTAAGTGTGGTAGGAGGGTGTTACATTGTGAGTGATTGACTTGAATTTTGTGATCCTATATGTAAACTCCAGTTTTTGAAGTTTATATTATTCACCCGATAAAATAAAAACTCATTAAATTGACCATGAATCATCATAGTTGTATAAATTACCTTTTAAGTTGTCATTTTGCCATTTTAATTAGGGTTAAGTGGTCATTCTACCATTTTTTAGTGGAGAATGGATCATATATTATGTTTCTTTAGATCATCGAGTAGCTTCAAACCAAATACAAGGGAAAACCATTGAAACATAAACACAATTTTCATCCTTGAGACCACTTATAAAACATTCATGGGAAAAGGTGGCTAACATGCCTTTTATGAAAAAGTCTAATTACTTGAAAGCAGTGATGTAGTCTTTACTTTTACTTGATTGTTTAAGCTTGGTCAAATGGCCCAAACGATGACTATCAATGTCAAAGCATTCATAAAGATAAAAAAATCAAGTCCAAGAAGTACATCCATGGTGGAAATTCTTGTTCCATTGCCACTATTACCCACACTCTGGATCTAAATATAGGACACCCATGCAAATGCAAGGCCATCAAATGTATTCAAATCTACTTTAGGAAGGCGTGGATATCAAGAAAAGGAGTAAAAATGGGATGATGAAACATCTTCATGGTGTAGTGCTTTCTCATGGGAATTGGGCCCCTTGGGTTTATCAACTAAGTAAATCTTTGAATTAAGGGTAACTAATGAGGAAGTGATGTCATTTTTTTTTTGTTTTTGGCTTCAATAGTGACAAGTTAGTTTTGGAAATTTGTATAGTATTCTTCTTGGAAAGCAATGTGGTATTTTTTAGATGTCAATGGGAACAAGTGATGGGAGAAGTAAATCAATGAATGAAGATTAGGGATGATTGGGTCCACACAAAAAGGCTTATTGGAGAGTTGTATGAATGTAATTAATTCATCATTCAATAATACAACTAGGGTAGGTAAAACTACAATCATCATGAAACATGCATGATGGTGGGTCGACTTATACTCTTTTGTTATACTCCTACGAAGTTATAGTCTAGGTTGAATAATATTGAGCTAACAAAATGCTAAAAATTTTAATATTAACAAATGTGTAGAAATTTAACATCTTTGTTGTAAGAAGTAGGGTTTCCAACATTGGAGCATTAAGTATTAGGGCTTAAAGGGCCCTACAGACAAATTTTTTCCTTATATTATAGCTCTTTAATATACTACTAAGTTTAAAGAGTAGTACTCAAACCAATATCTTGAAGCTTCAACCAAGGAGGATTAACCATACCCTTAGATGCACTCAAACCAATATCTTGAAGCTTCAACCAAGGTAAAGGTAAATGGAAGCCTAAGAGGAAAAGGCCTCAGCATGTACATGAAACGAGAATGTGGCATCGCAAAAGAAGTTTAATGCAGCTAGAGAGGGACATGAGTCGCAACAACAACATAGAGGTGTGGTTATTGGTTGGTTTTAGTGTTGGACATGTGACAAGGAACACCTTAAGATAAATTTTATATAGAATCAGGGTGGTAGGCCTCAGATATATAGTTCACAGGAGGTACAGACTGTTGGGGATGTTGGGCAAAGCATTCCTCATATCTATGCAGCAATGGACAATTGACAGGTAGAACACCAAGGATCTATCATTGAGATGAATGGTAAGATTTGTGATCAAGTTATTTCTATTTTGATTGACCCTGGATATAATTATAGCTATGTTATTCCTCACTTGGTGGATAAGTGTAGTTTGAGTAAGGAATTGCATGCAGGGTCTTGGTTATTGTAGTTGGCTACAAGTACAAAGAAGTGATTAGGATCGTACTATATGTTGTTGGGCATGGATTGGTTTTATCTTCATAGAACCAAGGTATAGTGTTATGATAAAGCTATTGAGTGTATTAATGATAATGGGGAACCAAGAGTCTTGTAGGGTAAGAAGAAAGCCACATCAGTGAGGATGGCGACAGTTATGAAAGAAAAGCGTAGCAGAGGAAAGGGTGTATGTTATTTGTAGCACACATTTCTAGTGATAAGGGTAAGGAGTTTAAGGATGAATATGTGTTGAGTAGGTACCCAGTTTTGCAAAATTTTCAGGATGTATTCCCTGAGGACATTACAGAGTTTCCACCTCACAAGGAAGTGGAATTTTCTATTGAGTTAGTGCTAGGGGCATCTCCAGCATCAAAATTAGCTTATAGGATGATCACGCCTGAGTTGGTTGAGCTAAAATTGTAGTTGAAGGAAATGTTGGACAAGGGATACATTAGGCCAAGTGTATCACCCTGGGGCGCACCGGTATTGTTCGTGAAGAAGAAAGATGGTACTCTTAGACTATGCATTGACTATAGGAAGTTGAACAAAGTGACTATCGAGAACATGTACCCTTTGTCGAGGATTAATGACTTGTTCGATCAGATGAAGGTAGCAGCAATGTTCTCGAATATTGACTTGAGATCTGGATACCATTAGATACACATCAAAGAAGAGGATAGTTAAAAGACTATGTTCTGGACAAAGTATGGGCATTATGAGTTTGTTGTAATTCCATTTTTCTTAACTAACACTCCAGCTACATTTATGTGTTTGATGAATAGTTTGTTGCATCCATATTTGGATAAGTTTGTTATTGTGTTCATTGAAGACATGTTGGTATATTCTAAAAATCAGGAAGAGCATGTTGAGAATTTAGCAGCAATGTTGAGTTTGTTGAGAGAGAATTAGTTGTATGCTAAGCTCAGCAAGTATAGTTTCTTTTGATACTGAGGTACACTACTTGGGGCATCTTGTCTCCAAGGAGGGCATTGCAGTAGATCTAGAGAAGATAAGAACCATCATGGAGTCTGTAGCTCCTAAGAGTGTGGATGAGGTGATATATTTCATGGGTCTGGATGGTTGTTATAGGAAGCTCATCGAGAACTTCTCACAAATTTCTTATCCTATCACATCATTTTAGAGGAAAGGTAATACATTTGAATGGACAGAAGAGTGTAAAGCTATCTTTGAGTAGCTTAAGTAGTTGTTGACACATGCACAAGTGCTATAGATTGCATATCCAAACAAGGAATTTGTGGTATGCACAAATGATTGCAAGAGAGGGCTTGGTGGATTCCTTATGTAGGATGGACAGGTGGTATATTATGAGTCTCGAAAAATAAATGGCCATGAGTAGAACTACCTAACATGTGATCTTGAATTAGCATCAAACATACATGCATTGAAGATGTGGAGGCACTATCTTCTTGGTAGGAGGTTTGTACTTATGAGTGATCACCATCTGTTGATGTATTTGTTTGACTAGATAAATCTAAATGCCCAACAAGCTAGATGGTTGGCCATGATCAGTGAGTTTGGTTTCGCGATCAGGTACATCAAAGGCAAAGAGAACAGGGTGGAAGATGCTCTCAGCATACGGGTACAGGTAAATCACTTGGAAGCTATGAGCTCCTATAGGACAGACTTACAATATAGTATCTTGCAAGAGGGTTAGTAGGATGTTAGGTATATGGTGATTGTGCACATGTTGTAGCAGGGTGTTGGTACAAGTACAGGTGGCAGTACAGGTACACGTGCAAGTGGACAGGGTATGGATTATTGTCTTACAATGGATGGATTGGTAAGATTCAGAGACAGGATATATGTGTCAGATAACAGTGAGCTCAAGAAGCTGACCTTGAGAGAGTTTCATGAGAAACTATAGTCAAGTCACCTAGGTTATTAGAAGACACTGAAAATAGTGAAGAGATTTTACTATTGGCTGAATTTGAAGAGGGATGTAGTAAAGTTTGTGGTGAGGTGTTTTGATTTTCAGTGAGTGAAGGTAGAGTGCAAACATCCAGGTGGATTGCTACAACCAAACATGATTCCATAATGGAAATGGGAGGTTATTTCCATGGATTTCATCAGAAGGTTTCCGAAGATAGTGAGATAGCATGATTCCATCATGGTTATCATGGCCAGGTTGAAAAGGTTTACACATTTCATTCCAATGAAGTCTACATTCTCAACTAGCAATGTGGCACAGGTATTCATTAGATATGTGGTTAGACGGCATGGTTGTTCCAACTAAGATTGTGTCAAACAAGGATGCAAAGTTCACTTCCCAGTTTTGAAAGGAGTTATTTGTAGGTGTGGACAGCCAGATAGGGTCAACAAGATATTGGAGGACATGTTGAGGATGTATGTGATGCTTCAGCACCAACAGTGGGAAGAGTATCTCCCCTTGGTAGAGTTCGCATACAACAACAACTATCATTAGTCATTGAGGATGAGTCCTTTTGAGGCATTGTAGGAGTGGAGTTGTAAAACTCCTATCTGTTGGAGTTATTTGATTAATAGGGTATTGATTGGACTAGATATGTTGGAAAACATGGAACATCAAATGTAGGTTATAAATAGGAATATAAAGGCACCACAGGATAGGTACAAGAGTTATACAGATCATAACAGTTTGTTGAAAGAGTTCCAAGTTAGGGAAGAGATGAACTTGTGCATCAAGCCGAAGAAGAGCTCCTTGCGGATTGGATCTTGTGCCAAGTTGGCACCACTGTTTTGTGGACCCTTCAGTATCATTGAGAGGATTGGCCCAGTAGCCTATTGATTTGCACTTCCTCCAACAATGAAAGTCCATGATGTTTTCCAAGTATCTTTGCTTAAGTAGTATGTTAAGGATGTTTATCATGTGATTGATTGGTCTGTATTGTAGGTGGAACCAATGGAGAATTCCAACTGGTGTCTCAGTGTATATTGCAGGAAAAATTGCTCATGCTCTGGAACCCAGCAATTGAACAAGTTGAAGTGCAGTGGAAGCACCTTGGGCCCAATCAAGCTACTTGGAAGATGGTGGATCATATGTGGGCTATGTATCCTTCTTTGTTTTCTGGTTGAGGCAAACTGGCTTTGATATGGTCTTTTGATATATGATTTTATCTGGTGTTTTCTATCTGCTTTGATATGGTGTTTTGGTATATGTTTTGATATGTTGTTCTATTATATGTTTTAGTACATGTTTCTGGTATATACTTTTTGTGATATTGTTATATGTACATATGTATATGGATGTAAATACTACCATGACCTATGGGTGTCATGTCATTATGATTATGTTGTCATGTTACCATGTTATCATGTGGTTATTTTATCATGATGTTATGATGTCATGTGGGTTGGAACTCAATGAGATGATCATTGTAAATATCGTAATGAGCTATGTTATATAGCTCCAATATGCAGTATGTTGTCATTATATTTTTCTTGTGAGAAAGTCCTTCATTGTAAATACTGCATCGAGCTATTTTATAAAGCTCCATGAGTAGTATATCTTATTTTAGTGGGTTGTTGAGGTATATGTGTGATTGAGCACCAAGCATGGTGTCTCCCAAGGGGGATGGTTGTATAATATCCCCAGTGAAAATTCCGTGTAATAAAAGTTAAAAACAATAACCATGGTTGATGGGACACTTATTCCAAGCTAAATGTTGGGTAAGACATCCCAGTGTGGGGTGTTCATTGATTGTTTATGACTAAGGAAATTGGCAAAGACAATGGCTAAGGCTTTGGAAAGGAAAAACAAAATTTTTGGCACATGTATTTATCAAAATGATGGAAATTAGGAGAAAAGGAAGGTGAAAGGTCATAGGTTGCATGTGAGGAGGAAAATGAAGGAAAATAATGGAAAATTAAAAAAATGGAGGCCTCATTCATAAAAAGGATTCTAAGGATTAGTTGGTAAACTTTTGTAAGTTGAGTTTTGGAGATCTCTCATTATTCTCCCTCTCTCTCTCATTCTTGGACACTTAGAGTTCTCTTAGAGAATTTTGGCATTGGAGCAAGAAAGGAAAAGAAGGCAAGAGGAAGCAAAGATCAAGTAGGGAAAGGCAGGCTCAAGCAGCAACACGAGGCTTTATTGCAAGTATCGACTTGCATGTGTATTTTTCTTGCTAGATTTGGCATGCATGATATTGCATGTAGTTCTTTTCTATCATGGAATGGGTTTTGCCAGGTGCAACAGTGGTTTCAACCCAGCCTTGCCATTTTTGGATAACCATGGTGTGATGGAGTTCTCATGTTTTGGTTGAGATGAATTGCTGGATGGATTTAAAGCTAAGTGGGGTGCATCTCCAAATGATAAAGAACATGGTCTAGTGGTCCCTGAACCAGACTATGGATCATGGTAAAGAAACTGGCCTAGTGACCCCTTAGCCAAACTATGGGTTGCGGTAAAAACAAGATTGTGTTGCCTCAATGGGCCTACTAATCCTTGTCGATGAATGAAAGGATATACAATAAAGCCAAGAGGTGGGTTTTTCTCCATTGGGCCTAGTAATCCCAAGTTTGGGATACGCGGTAAAGCTTGGAGAGTGGGTCTCGACTTAGGGCCTAGTGATCCGGGTTACGATTATGGTAAAGCCTGAGAGACAAGGAGATAGAAAACTTCCTCACGATGTAGGTGGATAAATCCAGTGGTATCCATTCTTTATTGGACTAGTGATCGGGTGGAGATCATGATAAAGCCTGTTATGATGTGTTCATTGTGTTGGCCTAGTGATCCGGGATGGATTACGGTAAATCATGGTTTTTATTGATGAGGGTGAGGTGGTTTAGCCTCGGTATTCCCTGGTTTCTTCTTTTGGTTTTAGTCCCACATTCATGCTTGGGATATGGCACGGGGGTGAATGGTTGAAGAGTGATTTGGCTTAACAATTTTATGGTCAGGTAGAATGTGGTAGTCCCATATTTAGTTGGTTTATTGAATTCATTAACGATAAATTCACGTGTAAATGTACTTATGTATAAATGGATTTCATGGTTGATATGCTTATGATATTTCTATCCCTATTATGCTAGTTATATGTATGTTTAATGATAACAGCTATGTATGGCTCTTAGCATGTTTTTACTTGTGAATGAATGGATAATGTATCTATGGCCTAATAGATGATAAGGTATCAAATGACATGAGGAAACAATGGTTAATAGAGATTCTCAGATAAGTATGAGATCCCTACACTAAATTATCCTGTTCACACCTGTAGGTTACATGTTAATGATATGTTTGACGAAATGCCTATCATGGATTATGGGGATCTGGTTGAGGTCATGTTCAACTTATTTCTTTGGCATCATTGCTACCCTATACTTTTATTGATTTTAAGATATCAATCCATTATGGGCAGTGACTTGGGCTCTACACCTGAAAAGTGGATTAATTCCTGGGTCACTGCCACAAAACTGGAAATTTTAGTCTCAAGTCACTGGCAGGCAAGCCTATGAGAGTGATTTTGGGTTTTTGGATGCTCTCTTTCCCATAGCATGGGAGTGAATAAGACCTAAGATGTCCAGAACATCAATGGGACCCAGGGACAGGTTGTCTGAGTGGCTAACTTGTCCCCTGAGGATTCTAAAGTTGATGTTGGATGACTTTGCATGATGTTTCCATTGATACCACTTCCTTAAGGTCAAATAGGAGGTCAAATCCAATAATAGTAGCCTCTCCTCTCATGTTTACCCTGGTTGGCTAGTTACTTTGGTAGATGTGAGAGCAGGGTGTTACAAAGTGGTATGAGAGCATGGTTCACCCCTCGGACTGGATGGGCGTTGTGCGTTGGTCATGCACTCATATAAATTATGTGTGTCCCTTACACTTGCATTCCATGTGCTTGTTACATTTGATTGATGGTTGATTATGGTTGTAGTAATGTTGCCAACAAGAATTTGATGTTCATTGTGTGAAATGCATTTGTCATGAGTATGTGATTTGTTAAATACTGTTACATGTCGCTTACTAGTTGATGTTATGTCCCATACTTACATCCCTTTATGTTAGGTTACATTCTTGAATATTTTGATTACATGTATTAGTCTTGTAGGTTGATTACAATAATTGATCGTTAATGCTCGAGTACATGCATTTATGTGTATGTGTAGTTAGTTACGCATTGCTTATACATATTGTTGGTTTCATCTAGCAGTGTCTACAATGAAGTAATGTTTGTTGTCATGCATGAGGTCATAACATGCATTTTTGATATGGCGTTGCATTGATGACCGGACCCTAACTAGAGTGATGTTTATGTGTTGATACATTTATTTATGTATGCCTATATGCAATTATGATTATGTTATATGTGTATCACGTTGATTTGGTGATCTTGTACACAAGGTATACTCCCCGAGCTATACTAAGGTACGTTGATTTATTGTGATTTGGTTTATCTGAATATTATTCATTGCAAGAAAAATATCAAATGGCTACCAACGTGGTAGACTACATAGAATCTCCCTATGCATCATATGAGTAGTGTGGTGTAGGGCACACTTATGATTTGGCAGATACATTAAGGAACTTGAAGTAAGAGATAAGGAGTTGTAAGACAGATAATGATTGGACCATATAGGTACAAGAGTTTGTCATACTTGCAACATCAAGCACCGCTTTGGATTAGCCATGGACAGGAGGAAAAAACTAATGGGGCATATGGTAGTAGGTCTCCTGGTAGACATAGGTCAGATAAATCCGATAAAATGAGAGATGGCAGGTTGTTGGACATTCCAGATAGGAGGGGCGATCAGTACAGGCATTATTCTAGTTCTAGTAATCTTAGACATCAGGATCATCATCGTTATCATCCTTATAGGAGCAGTGATAGGGGATACTTTCCAGATGAATTTAAGAAAGAAAACCACCTACTTTTAATGGAGATGTGAAAAATATGGAAGATGAAGAAGCTTGGACTTGGGATGAAAACATTCTTTGAGTTGCGTGAGTACACAGATAACATGAAGGCCATAATAACTATATTCAGCTTGAACAGTAAAGTGGATATCTCGTCGGAAGATGTTAAACAAGTAAGAGACATCAGGACAGATGACCTGAGTTGGTGGGAGTTCAAAAGGATTTTTAGGAAGAAGTACTTGTTAGAGAGGTACTATGACAATAAGTCTAAAGGATTCTATGACCTAAATATTGGATCAATGATAGACAAAGAGTACACAACCAAGTTTCTGGAGCTATTGAGGTATGTACCGTATCTTACTGATGAGAAGGATAAGGCTCAATGATTTGCCAATGGTTTTCCATTAGCATTTAGAGATCGGATTCAGTATGATGAGTCGCAGTCACTTGAGGAATTTATTGGGAAATTGAATCATTTATAGGAACAATAAAGCGTAAGAATGAATCTCCGCAAGGATGGAAGGGAAATGATGAAGGTAAATTTAAATGGGAACCTAAGAGGAAAAGGCCTCAACATGCAGATGAAAAGAGAATGTGGCACCACAAAATAGGTTTAATGCTGCTAGACAGTGACATGAGTTGCAATAGTAACATAGAAGTCACATAGGAGTTCAAATCCAATCATAGTAGCCTCTCATCTCATGTTGACCCCGGTTGGCTAGTTACATGGGTAGATGTGGGAGGATGGTGCTACATCCATGTATTTAATTATAGGCTTTCCAAGGATATCTAAACGACATGATTCGATCATGTTTGTGGTGGAAAGGTTGACAAAATTAGCACACTTCATTCCAGTGCAATCTACTAATTCGTCTAGTGAGGTAGCATAAGTCTTCATCAGAGATATGGTGAGACTTCATAGTGTTTAAAAGAATATTTTTTTGAAAAAAGATTCCAATTTCACTTCCAAGTTCTAGAAAGAGTTATTTTCAGGGTTGGGTATAGATTTGGCCTTCGGCACAACTTATCATCTGCATACAGATGGACAAACAAATAGGCTCCACATGATGTTGGAGGATATGTTGACGATGTATGTGATGCATCGGTAGTAGAACTGGGAAGAGTACCTTCTACTGGTTGAGTTTTCTTACAACAATGGGTATCAGGAGTCACTGGGATGAGTCTGTTTGATGCACTTTATGTACAGAGTTTTAATACTCCCATCAACTGGAGTGATCTAGTGAATAGGTTATTGATGGGACCAGAAGTGTTGGTAGACTTGGAACATGAAATTCAAGTTATAAAGAAGAATCTAAAGGTAGAATAGGACATACAAAAGAGTTATGCAGATCAAAACGGGACGTTTAAGGAGTTTCAGGTTGGGGAACATGTGTATTTGTGCATCAATCCCAAGAAGATCTCCTTGAGGATTGGGCCATCTGTGAATCTAGCACCTCAATATTGTAGGCCTTTTGAGATCCTTGAGAGGATTGGACTGGTGGCCTATCAACTTGCAATACCTCTAACAATCAAAGTCCAAGATGTTTTCCATATTTCATTTCTTAAAATATATGCAAAGGATGTTGAGCATGTTATTGATTGGCCTATATTGCAGGTGGATCCAAAAGGAGAATTCCAGTTGGAACCTTAGTTGTGGAGAAAGATGCTCATGCTCTGGAACCAAGAAACTAAGAAGGTTAAAGTGCAGTGGAAGCACTTTGGACCTGATGAACCTACATGGGAGATGGTTGATCAGATGCAAGCAATGTATCATTCGTTATTTTACGGTTGAGGTAAAGCAGTTTTGGAATATGTATATATGTATATGGATGTAAATATTGCCATGAGATATATTATAAAGAAACAATAAGTGGTATGGTTGTCTTGTCGTTATGTTTGTCTTCATGGTATTTCTTTTCAGTAGGTTGTTCATTGTAAATACTACATTGAGCTAAGTTATAATTTTGCATGGGTAGTATGTTTTGTTTTTCAGCAGTTTTGCTGGTTGTAGGTGTCATTGAACACCGAGGATGGTGTTGCCCTAAGGGGAAGGGGTTTGTAATAGCCCTAGGTTAAAAATCCATGTAATAAAGTTAATAAAGGCAAAATAATACCAAGGTCATGAGACACGTATTCCAAGCTAAATGCTGGGAAAAACATCATATTGGGTGTTCATTTGGTTTATTATGGCTAAAGGGAAATTGACAAACGCAATTAAGAAGGATTCAAAAAGGAAATGGGAAATGCTTTGGAAAGGAAAACTATAAATAATTGGCCTTTTAATTGTGAAAATATTGAAAAATTGGAGAATAGGAGGTGAAAGGCCACATGTTGCATGTGAGGAGGAAAATGCAGGAAAAATAATAAAAATTGAATAAAATAAAGGCCTTGTCCCCTTACTGTTTATCATTTTTTAGAGTTTCATCAAGTTCTTGGTAGAGGTTGATCCTAGCCATAAAAAAGTGGCTCAGATCTCGAGGTCGTTGGCACAGAACATAGTGGAAAAGTCTACAGTTACTGGGATGCTGGGTAAGTTAACTCAGGTCTTGGGCACCTAGACTAGTTTGTGGGTCCTGTGTCTCTTGAGGAATGCCAATTTGCTTTTGGTTCGTCAGTTCCACTTCCTTAAGGTGGTATAGGAGGTTGAATTATATCATAGTACCATGGTGGACCAATTGGAGAGTTGTATGAATGTGATTAATTCATCATTCAATAGTACAACTAGGGTAGGTAAAACTACAGTCATCATGAAACATGCATGATGGTGGGTCAACTTATACTCTTTTGTTATAATCCTACGAAGTTATAGTCTAGGTTGAATAATATTGAGCTAAGAAAATGCTAAAAATTTTAATATTAACAAATGTGTAGGAATTTCACATCTTTGTTGTAAGAAGTAGGGTTTCCAACATTGGAGCATTAAGTATTAGGGCTTAAAGTGTCCCACAAACAAAGTTTTTCCTTATATTATAGCTCTTTAATATACTACTAAGTTTGAAGAGTAGTACTCAAACCAATATCTTGAAGCTTCAACCAAGGAGGATTAACCATACCCTTAGATGCACTACCCAATTACCATGGAACATAAGATTATTTTTCTAAATGTTATTATCAATGCCACAATAACAATCAAGAATTCATGTGATTAATCTAACATTGGTTTCAAGATACCTACATGGCTTATAATATACCCAGCTATGTGGAAGTGAGATTCCGTGTACAAGTGTTATTTAATGTGATATTACTTAAATGTGTACTAACAAGTCTACCCATAAAACCCAAAACAAATGTCAATTAATGCCTCAAAGTGTTCTCTAAAGGTTTCATATCCAAATTTTCCAAACTGAGTCCCATCGATAAATGCAATCTTGTGAGCTAATTCCTGCACTTTTTCCACCATGAAAAGATCGATATGGATTAAAAACAACATAATTATCCAATCTGATTACTTAATTGATTACTTGATAAGATAATTAGAAGTAATTGAAAAGAAAATCATTTTTTGTGACATTATCAAGGATTTATCAAGAGTACATTTAGTTTTATATCAATTTTTGTGTGAATTTACTCACCAATTTCCAATAAAAACCATCAGACTGTAGAACATTCAGGAAGGAAATGAACAAAGTCAACCACACAGCTACTTGACACTAACATTAAGCTCTCTTGCTAACAAAAATCCTAAATCTTCTACTTCTACTATATGTTGTCAATCTAAAGAACAATATAACCATGAAAACAACAACTTTCTCAAATCTCCAAAGACACCCTCAAAAGAAGAAGATAATCCTTTAAAAAGGAAGACACATCAAAATATCAAATAATAATAACTCCTCCCCATAGAAAAAACAACCTTGATGCTAAAATGAAAAATATTTATCATTCATCACTACCGACCTTTCATGGTCTATCTAAACAAAATCCAATTAGCTTCGTTTTTTACTTCAAAATCCTACATTACTTTCAAAAGATATGGATACAGATACACCAAGTGGAACTACCTCACCATCATAAATAGAACTAGGTTTTACCACAATCCTCACCAGATCACTAGGCCATAAACAATCGTGGGTGCCACCGGATTTCTCCACCTACCCCATGAGGAATTTTCCTATTTGCTAGTCTCTAGGCTTTGCCGAAATCTACATTTTGATCTAGGGATCACTAGGCCATAATCGATACACCACCCTTTAGGCTTTACTGTATATCCCACCATTCACTAGCAAGGATTCTTAGACCTGATCAAGAGTAACCACCTACAATATTTATCGTATATCTCATGATTCACTAGTCGAGGATTCCTAGGCCCAGCGAGGCACACAATACCCAACTTTACCGCAACCCATAGTCTGGTTTATGGGTCACTAGGTGAGTGGATTTACCGCAATCCAGAGTCCAGTTCAAGGATCACTAGGACATGCATTTTTTAATTCAGAGATCCACTTCACTCATCTTCAAATCCATTCAGTAATCTATCTCAACCTAAACATGAGAACCCCATCACACCATGGCTATCTAGAAATGGCAAGGCAAGGTTGGAGAACACTCTCACACCTGGAAAAACCCATGCCCAAAATAACAAGAGAACCAAGAACACACATGCATAACCATACATTCTGAATATAGCAAGGAATCACACATGTTTTTGCATGCATGGTATTGCACGTGTTTCTTTTTTGTCATTGCATGGTTTTTTCCAGGTGTAACAGTGCTTTTAGCCTAGCCTTGCCATTTCTGGATAGCCACAGTGTGATAGGGTTGAGTTGGATTACTAAATGGATTAAAAGCTAAGTGGGGTGGATCTCTAAATGATAGAGCACATGACCTAGTGGTCCCTAAACCAAATTGTGGATCACAATAAAGCCACTGTCCTAGTGACCCCTAAGCCAGACTATGGGTTGTGGTAAATCTAGGATTGTTGCCTTGGTGGGCCTAGGAATCCTTATTGGTGAATGGCAGGAAATACAATAAAGCCAATAGGTGGTTTCTATTCTTTGGGCCTGGTAATCTCATGTTTGGGATATTTGGTAAATCTTGGAGAGTGGGTCTTGTTTTAGGGCCTAGTGATCCAGGTTGGGATTGCGGTAAAGATGGAGAGACTAGGAGAAAGGAAAATTCCTCACAGTGCAAGTGGAGAAATCTAGTGGCATACTTGCTTTTTTCGCCTAGTGATCGGGTGGAGATCACACTAAAGCCTATTATGATGTGTTCATTGTGTTGGACTAGCTGTATGAATTATGCTAAATCCTGGTTACTATTGATGAGGGTGATGTGGTTTAGCCTTGGTATGCCCTGGTCGGTTATTTTGGTTTGAGTCCCACATTCATGCTTGGAATATGGCACGACGGTGAATGGGTGAAGAGAGATTTGGCCCAACCATTCTATGGTCGGGTGGGATGTGGTACTCCCATCTCTAATTGGTTTATTGAATTCATTAATGAGAAATTCATTCCCTTGATTTTTCATGTGTAAATGTATTGATGTATATGTGGATTTCATGGCTGATATGCTTATGACATTTTTGTCCCTATTACGCTAGTTATATATATGTTTTATGATAGCATCTATGTATGGCTCTTAGCATGCTTTTACTTGTGCATGAATGGATAATGTATCTATGGCCTAATATATGATAATGCAACAAATGACATGAGGGAACAATGGTTCATAGATATTCTCAGATAAGTATGATATCCCTACACTAAATTCTCTTGTTTACACTTGTAGGTTACATGTTGATGATATGTTTGACGAAATGCCTGTCATGGCTAGTAGGGGTCTACTTAAGGTCTTGTTCAACTTATTTCTTCGGCATGATTGTTTCCCTGTAATTTTACTAATTTCAAGATATCACTCGCAGTGACCTAGG